>JAJLUX010000031.1:0-96204 GCA_030564425.1 Wickerhamiella cacticola | reverse complement strand
TGCGCGCGGGACCCTCACGGCAGGAAAAGTGGTGGCTCTCCGGGAATCGAACCCCGAGCGATATAGATGGAGGGGCCGCCGATTTTTGACCCCCCACTGAGCTAACCCACCTTCCCCCGCGAGCCCCTAGGGAGATAGTTCCGGCCGTAGCACCCCGACAGGTGTTACAATCAAGTTGTCCCTGTTAGCTCAATTGGCTAGAGCGTCGGACTTTTAATCCGAAGGTTCTGGGTTCGACCCCCAGGCGGGGAGACGAGAAGGGTTAAAAACCTTCATTTTTGTGTATCGCGCTCGTATCGTGTACACTTTTTTTAGTGATTTCAATATTAATTTTCTAAAACTATTCTAGACACACGATAGGAGTCATTGCGACTGTCTCATTTAGTCTCTCGATGGCCAACACAGCATTACATAGGCTACTAGTTGAATCACTCGCTTTTGTTTAATCGAGAAGCACTCTCATCTTGTGCGTCATTATAAGTTTGAGGCGCCTTAGCAGTTACGCTGATCACTTGCTCACAATTGAGGTCAGTTATATTGTAAATTTGAGAGATACAGACACTACTACTATATGATGATTCAATGATATAATGTAGAGTCATTGATGTGTATCAGCTCTCGATTAAGATATCGCGTAGCCCAAATACTGGCTAACAACCAAAACGGGCCGACGCAGTGATCGCCCTTGCATATGCATGTGCACTATTTCTGCCAATGAGACCAGCAGATGTTCGACTTTAAAGAAAGAAATATAATAAACACAAAGAACTGGGCCGAGAGTTGCATACTAACCATTTCAAATCGATTCAAGTGCTCCCCATCTTTAGTCCGCCCCACTCGTTAGCGAGAAATCAGGCCGCCTAACTGTAGATCTTATCCAATCATGTCTATATAAATTGATTAAAGACCGTACGCCCTCCATGATTATCAGCATTCTTTTGGTTGTATCAGGCTTGGCATCAGCTGCAAGCGGTGTCCCTAAAGTTCTGACCTTACCCATACACAGATCTACTACTGCCTCGTCTGGACCTCTGAGAGTTTTAGATTCCTATCCTACCGAGAATCTCCAGAATCAGCAGACATGGTATTCAGTGGAGCTTCAATTCGGTTCGGAAAAGACTTCTGCCACACTGGACATCGACACCGGCAGTGCAGACTTGATTATTCCTGATCGCATATTTGACCCCACAAAGAGTAGCACTTTTCAAAATCTCAGCAAAACGTCTACCAACTGCTATGTAGATGGAACCTGCTATTACGGCTACATTGGTAAAGATACCATCCTGTTCAATGGCTTTGAATTGGAACACTGCCAAATGAATATAATAACAAATGGAAACGGTGGAACTGGAGGGCTTCTAGGGGTTGGCTGGACAGACTATGATAATTTCCCTTACATGGTCAAAAATGAGGGACTCATTGATCACGTCGCATATTCTGTTTGGCTTAATGGAGCCGACGAGGCAAACGGAGAAATAGTTTTTGGCGGCATTGATGCTGCTAAATTCACTGGTAACATTGGACTCGTGCGGAACTTTGGAGACATGTCAGTTGCCGAAGATGGCTCTCAAACGTTCACTGAAAGGCCCACAAGTTTTTCAGCGGCACTCACGGGCTTGTCATTGAAAGACTCAACTGGAAATGTCTCTTCTGTTGTCACAGGGCTATCTTATCCGGTGATCTTTGACACTGGCACTACCACTGCTAGTCTATACAAGGATTGGATCATAGCCTTGGGGAAACCAATCGGCGCAGAATGGGACGATACTATTAATGGTGCTATGACAACTAATATTCCTAAGGAGGGTAGTGTAATATTCGACTTCAGTGGCGTAGAAGTCGAGTTGCCCTTGAAGTATCTCTTTCCTCGTGCTACGACCAACAGCGGACCCTACTCAGTAAACGGAGTTCCCGCATATTGGTTTAGTTTCAGTGATAACGGCAAACTAGGCATTGATCATCCTCTACTCCTAGGCGATTATTTCTTAAGACACGCTTATATGGTTTTCGACATGGACAATCGTCAGATTGGTATTGCCCAAGCAAATTGGGGTTCTAATATGGATTCTGATTTGCTTGCTATTTCAGACTCTGTACCGTCTGCTACTACTGCTCCTAATTATAACTCCGTCACTGGCTTTCACAGCGACTATACTATTGTCTCGCTATCGTCGTTAGCAGTTGGGCTATAAAACATTGTGCTAGTATGAATTCAATAAGTTCGTGAGATATAGACATCATGTGAAATGCGCTTGTTTAGCTGCAAGGTTTGTGCCATTTCCAGTCCACCATCGGTATTCATAGGGTTGGAGGACGTATAGCAGCGAGGCACCAAGAGATCCATAGCGGGTGTGGCAGATATCCAGATCTCAGAGGGGTATCCCAGGGTTAAAACTGTTGAATGCATACGTTTCCCCACTTGAAGTAGACCCTTTATATGAATCTCAGAAAGTTCATTGGTTTTGTGGACTGTGTGTGAAGTTTGTGCTAGCGTTGTATGTTATTCTATATTCACAACCTAGGCATTTTCTTTGAGTGGTAGTAATTGTGAGCATACCATTTCCGAGTATTCAAAGCTTTCTTGAGTTCTTCGAACTGCCATTCAGTTGCCTCCTCAGCATTTTTAGAAGGGCGATGCCACTTGTGAGAGCCACAGTTCTCGATAACAAAGGGAATTAATAAATCAATCATACTTTCAGGAACGTGGAAGGGAAAATTGTGGCCAGAGTTTACTTCCTTGGCAACGCCATGCATTACAGCGGCTGCCAAAAGTCTCGGATCAGCTGCGCTCAGTTTATCTTGTTGAGTTCCATAGAGAATTAGAGTAGGAACACGGATAAATTTCAGCAATGAGTCTTTTGCACCAAACAACGGAACTGAACTTAGGTAGGCACTCATTTGGTTGGCAATATTGGCCTTCGATCTGGCAGTACCATCAGGAAGCTCAGTTGCTACACCAGAGACATAATAATCAACCACCCGAGAATCCCAACCTCGGCAAAACCTCTCCCGATAATATCGCTCGCACTCGTTCCACGAAGGGAATGCATCTTTACCTCTTTGTGTCCATTCAACCAACTTTATTTGTCCTTCCAGTGCTGGCCCAATCGTTTGGTGGGCAAAGTAAATTGGATCGCAGGGTATAATACAGTCAAATAAAGCAGGCTCAAATGCAGCAAGGACCATGCCGCACATACCACCCATTGAGTGACCCACAAAGACATTGTGACCAATAAGCCCATGGTTATCTATACAATCGTGAACAACTAGCCCAATATCACGAGCAATGTCATCCCAAGCCGCATAGGTCCCTAGCATTCTGTGATTTACTATAGCTGAATCTCCATGGGTAACACAATCAATACTGATGCACTTTCCAAGGCGTGCACCTAATCGTTGGTAAAGTAAATCAATGTGAAGGAAAAATACCTCCTTGGTGCACTGTGACCCGTGATGAAATACAAAGTTGATTTGGTCCTCGTTTGGAGGGACAGCAGTGTTTGAAAACAATGCGTAACAGATTTGCAAGCGATCATTGTAGTCCACAGTTGAGAAAGGGCTGCTTCTGGGCCAGTAGGCTGGGCATTGATGCAAGCTCTTTAACATATTGCGGGGAAGTGATTACGGAGCATGCGTATGAGCGCGTGTAAAGTAAATTTCAAGACTTACGCACAAAACTATCCACGAGACAACAGTGAACAGTCAGTGTAAATGCAATTGGCACGCATAGCGTTCTAATTATTGAATCCTACAAGTTCGCTCGGCTAAAATCTCGTCAATAACAAAATACGCTTCTCACAGGTACAAGTATAAGCTAAGTGGTTCTCACACCAATAAATAATTACGGAAACAAACAAAATATAGAGTCGCCGCCTAATTGTTTCCTATTATATGCAGAGCGAGGTTATTCATGGCCAGAAAGCAGCGGTCATGTTTTGAGATGGGGTAGCTTTGTACATGGTGGTCTCCAAGATGTGCAAGCATCTTCTCTTGGTGCGGATCAATCTTTGTATGCGGAATAAATTCTTTAAAATCGTTTCCCAAGTATATGAGCGATTCGTGAGATGCAAGCATAACATCAAGGCTTCGTGGACCATGAGGAACATAGTAAAGCAGAGTATCACTATGCTCCAAATCTTCTTGTACCTCAATATTCCAGTGACGAAATACCTCTGGATCAAAGCGCTCAAAAGCTGGGTCCCAAACTGAGACAGAGGTCACACAGAGGCGTTGACTTAATAGTATCAGGAAAGCTAGTTGAAACTGCGCATTCTGGGAATCTGAGGGTGAACCCAATGCCAAACACCTTATCCCCGAGATTTCATGATCGTTCAGCTTAAGAAAGATTTGGTCAAGCGTTTTCAGACACCAGCTGTTAGTCGCGAGCTCCGTAAGCCTGCGCTTTACTGTGTTTATGTATTCTTGTGCAGTGGGTTTTTGGACAACATGAGAAGCAGGAAAATATCTATTTTTGCCGCGTGCTTTGTATTGCATCAAAATTTGTCAGAGGAAAGTTCAGAGACACTGATTGCAGCACAGAATAGTGACTGGAAGGTTGATAATTAAGAAAAATCGAGATGCTTTAGAAGATTTTATGTGCATTTTATATATTTGTCTAGCTATCAGTAACCGCTGAACTGGGTACACTAGGTGTATTCTCACACTCGCTTTTCTCATTATCAGCCTCGTGTTCAGACTCAGGGGCGATCTGCGGGACGTTTTCTCTCAATTTACGATCCGGAAGCACAGTCTCAAATGCTCTTTTCCAGTCGCGTACCTCAAGCCACTTGACCAGCAACTCAAACACATGGTTTGTGGTGAGAACGCGGCGGCCACTCAATTTGATGAATTCATCAATGGGCAATCGTGCAGTTTTAATTCCTAGACGTTCAGCCTTTTCTCGACATAGGTTCTTGTATCGACCCTTATCGACAATCCCGCCAATGACATATGTAGTGTTATCAAGGAGAGATTCAAGCACAGTATCACTATCGCTACTCAGATATACCATGTTTGAGGCTGGTTCCAAGTCTTCTGTCTGGAAACGGATGTTCTTCCAGTTGAGATGGGTATTTTTCATATTCTGAACAAATCGTTGCTCCAATAGCTTGTTAAAACTCGTAACCTTCAAGTCAACCTGATAAAGAGCTCTACGATTGTCACTGTAACAAGACATGATTTGACGGGCAAGCGATGTACGCTCACCTTCTTTCATGTAGTCGTCAAAACCACAGTCGATCACCACACTGGTCGATGTCATTTGCTGATTATCTGGCAGACGCTTGCGGTTGGAATTTGCGACTATTCCTTCAGCTTTGCGGCGTTCCTTGAGTTCTTTCCGCTTTTGTTTTCGCTCAGCTAACCATTGTGGCCGCTGCTTTTCAATTCTCTCAGCCTTGAGCTGTCGTTTGTATGCTCTTTTTGACATTCCTTCAGGAGGAACTACCTTTACACCTCTACGCGCCTGTGTCAGGTTTTCTAAATCTGCATCGCTGCTACCAGTAACAGACATGAGGTTTCCTGCTCGGTGAATTTGTCGAGTGGCCAACCGTGGCGACAGGCGCATGCTAATTAACATTATGCAAATATTTAAATAGCTTATAACTACATACAAGACATATAGGTTAAATAATGAAATAAATAAAGGGGATATGCATTTATTTACGGCTGAGCTTCTCTGTAGCTAGAGTCGCACGCTTGCTTCTAAATCGTTTGTTGATTTGGGCAAAATCATCCAAAGTCGATTGCCTCTGGTTCTGCTTTTGCAGCATTGACCTACGTTTCTGTTCCTCAACTACTGGCATAAGCAGTTGATTGACCATTTCAGCGTCCCAACCACTCGTGAGTTTCATAAAACGGCATATGCTCGCAACATCTGGACGACCCCATTCAAACTGTGTATCATCAGAGTCAACGTTGGGGTGCAAATAGGCATCTGTTACGACTTGGTCTGGGAAATTGTCTGGCAAGAATAGCTTGCTGGCAAATTTCTTGTGGAACCGTTTGCGGAAGGAGGTGGTTAATCCCGCCTGCTCAGGATATCTTTGGGCTTCATTCCACCACGTTTTGAACTTTTCCAAGTCTTCAAATTCAGCCAGAAGCTCAACTCCCGTAACAGGACCTATACCAGGGATACCATCGGTATAATCAGAGCCCAATAGGAACGCCAAAGAGATTAGCTTAGACCGGTCTAATCCCAAGTCTCTTTTTATCACAGAGCTCTCGTAGACTTCAACATATTTTGCCTGATTGAACATGTTTCGATATACCTTCACGTTACCAAACAGGAAGCAATCACCGTCATCGGTCACAATGCCGTCAACCAGTTTAAGATCAAACAACTCTGCACATTGCGCCTCTGCTTCACCTGGTGCACTTACATATGGTATACCGAATATTTGAAGGAGTTCCATACACTCGCGTACCATATCATCAGTTACATTATCAGCATCTCGTTTTTCCTGGTGGTACACGTTTTTGAGACGTTCAATCTCAGCTGCATAGCGAGCAGCTTTTTGACCCCTAGAAAGCTCCTCTACAAATCGCTTGTTTTCTTCAAGCTCCTCAACCATTACATTCTGGATGTTCTGCTCCTCTTCCTCGTCATAATCTGCTTCTTCTTCTGCCAAATCTTTCTCAGGGCCCTCCAGGGTTAGATCCTGAGAAACATTATCGGGATCTGGCGTCGGCGTCAGTGACGAGGTTTCACGTACCGCAGCTTGCTCGGATAACTCCTCTTCATCAGGAATCTTCTCTGAAGCAGGCACGTTTTCTTCAGGAAGAATTTTTTCGGTAGACAGATTATCTTGGGTAGTGATGTTTTCCTGGGCAGGTATCGCTTGAGTAGGGATCTCTTCATCAAGAGTTTTCTCAGGTGCAGGTGGTATTTGATCAAAACGTGTCTCTCCTCCAGTAGAATCTGTTTCGTCATGAGAATGAAGTTTATCATTCATTAGCTTTTCTTCAAAATTTGCCTTAGATTCAGGTGCTGTGATATTTTCGTGTGTGGTGGGCTGTTTACCATTGTCACGAGGCTCTGCAAAATGCAAATTCTGAGATTGGGTCCCAGTACTTTCCAAGGAACTACCAGGTGGAGCATCATCAGTTTCCTGCTCAGACGAAGTTATTATTATTTCTGTAGGTGGGTTGTTTGACGCAGTTTGCTCACTTTCGGGATAAGTGGACCCAGTCTCTGCTGATGCTGAGCTCTCCTCAAGTACAGGCGATACAGCCTCACAAGTATTCTCCCCACCGCTCTCCTCTTTCTTTGTAGGGCTCTTACGAGATCGTTTGAAGATTGAGCCGCTCCCTACAAGGCTACCTATATCTTGCACACTCACTTTTTGAGCATTCAGACTAAGTTCCTCCTGAGACTCACAGATCCGTCGAGAGGTAACTGACGGCACTTCAGACCAACGGGGAACCATATTCTCGAATTCTTTCATGTCTATATCAGGAACAAACTCCATCTCAGCCACACTGTGTTTGCGTTTAAGGCTGTGAGGTTCCTTGTGTTGAGCCCGACTTTCCTGACTGAGATCCACCGGTTCATTGGGTGTCTCGGAATTCACAATCGCCTGTATCTCTGTTGTTTCTACAGTCACATCTGGTTCTGGCCTAGGATCTAAATCCACATCCTCGAACTCATCTTCTGACTCGCTTTCTTGCTTAGCTTGCGCTGCATTTTCATTTACACTGGCAGCATTTCCGTGACTACCGAGCGACATTATATAGCCGCCATCTTGCTTTTTCAGCATGTACTCTTTACCCTTTTCTGAGTTGATCCTGCGAGTGGTAACATCGTCCTCAAAGCCAACAAGATTCATGAGTTGCTGAGTGAAGAAGTTACGCTGGGCAACTCTATCTATCTGGAATTTTGAGAATTCCATCGAGTTAGGGAACATCTGACCCAATTGTGAGGAGGTGTATCCCATTCTAAGCCGAGACTTGAGTCGAGCTTCGTTGAGCAGCTGATATTGCGACTCTATGGGTAGGTTCTTGAATTCAAAAGAGTTGAAGTCTATAGTATCTGAGTCAATGAATCCAGTATTGCGGGCTTGTGATGTGAACTTACTTGCATACTCATCAAGCTCTTCGTCCGTCAATAAACGCTGGTCATTGAGCCTGACGGCTTGAATTTTCTCCAAATTAGGCAGGTCAAACTGGTCCTGAGGTATGAACCTTTCCGGCTTTGAAGGCTCATCATAGTATGTAACGTTTTCAGGGATAGTACCGGTGACTTTTGAAGTTTTACTGCCTTCAGACTTCTGCAGCTCCTGCTGTTTTGCCATTCGCTGTAATTGAAGCGTTAGAATTTTGTTAGCAGTTGCTTTAGCTCCCTCGCGACGTTTATGGGCTCGGTGTTTGCGGCGATCCGTTGTGATTCGTTTGATTGCAGGTGCAGCACCATCAAAGACAAACACTGGGCGAATCTCGTAAAACAAAAGTTTGCAAATACGTCTAAAAAATCCAACAATATGAGCTGCACGCATGGCATTGCCGGAAGAATCCCGCATTGCTTTCAAAAAATGATAAATCCAAATCGAGGCATCGATAGCAAGTGTCTTACCGCGAAGAGATTCAAGCAATACTGGCCGAGCACTTGGTTCAAGTACTTTCCATAATTGGTGTACTCCCATTCAGCGATTGTATAGCAAGCGAAATATATTTATCTATCAAATTACTAAGGATAAGCTTCACGGTAGGCTAAAATAATTGCATAGAGCCGATAGCTTCAATATTTAGATTCACCCATACACAGCATCAATTTGACTGGCTGTGGAAGAGAGTTAATAATTGGTAGTGCGACCATTGCTTAAGAGCCAGCAAGAGGGTCGTAGTTCGAGATCATTAGTTTCTGTACATAGCTCAATGGCTTCAACTATATAAGTACAATATATCTATTGTAGATGATAACATGTACTGAAGGATCTTATGGTACCAACTATTGAGTACGCTAATGGAATACCATCCTTGAGCCGCTCCATAAATCTATTCCATAAATCTATTTCCGATATCTAAAATTCACAGAATTAGAAAAAATATGTTGCAAAAACTCTAGATAGCTCCAAAAAAGCGCTCCACAACCACAGTGATCAGTCGAGCAGCGTTTGTTGACCCATCAATCACGGCGCAGTCTTTGCGTCGACCACCTTCTTGGCAAGCCAAGAGTTGGTGTTGCGGCTGTGTAAGAAGACAATCAACGATGTAATATTGCCAATAGCCTATTTGTATAGGTCAGTGATGAACGAAATTGGCATTAAGCAGGCAATACATGCTCATACTTTCTTTTCCTTCTTTTAACATGCGTGCCACAACCTCTCTGGCCTAGGACGTCACACGGCCCAAGGTGCGTTCATTCCCTGAAGGTTACGGAAATCATAGTGCTCGGTTAGGGGGTAAACAAAAACGCAGTAGAGCCTTTTATCGGTTTCCTACATTTCCATTGCAATTTTTTTGGCTGGTGGCCAAGACTCCCAAGCCCTGTATCTCATGCACCACATATGCATAAAACTCGTCAAAAAATGAGCCTCCTCAGATAACGATGTAGTATAAAGGTCACAGCAAATCCATATCAGAAGACACCACATGCACATTCTCAACTCTCTTATCCTCTTACTTGCCTCTGGCGCATCCGCTCACCCTGGCGAGTCTCATGAAGTTAGTGAAGACGTTCAACTTGCCCGTCGCAGCTTCATCAATCATGTCAAGCGCGAGAGCAACACTTGCAATGCCCTCTCCCGCCGTAGCAATGAAGTAGCGGCCGAGAAGCACCGCAACAAGATCGCCAAGCTTCGTCGCGAGATCCAAGCTAAAAAGTTCAAGCGTGACGATGGTGATGCTAGCTTGTACGCTTCAGTTGACCATGAGTCTAGCCGCACAGACATCACTTCCGATATATCCATGAGCGACTTGTTTACATCTGACGATGCTACGTGCTTGCTTCAGCCCGAAGCCACCAACGGTCCCTACTATGTGACTGGCGAGTTTATCCGCGACGATATCACTGAGGACCAGGAAGGTGTTCCTCTTTACATGGCTGTTGATTTCTTTGATGTCAATTCTTGCGAGGCTCTCCCCAACATCTACTTCGAGGCTTGGCACTGCAATGCATTGGGTGTCTACTCTGGCATTCAGGCAGATAGCAATGGCGATGGAACTGATTACTCTAATTCAACCTGGTTGCGCGGTCTTGCCGAGACTGATGAAAACGGTGCTGTTATGATGCAGACTATCTTCCCTGGCCACTACACTAGCCGTGCCACTCATATCCACATTATGGCCCACCAGAACGTGACTGTGTTTGAGAATGGCACCATTGGCTCTGGCGCTGATGACACTGGAAGCATCTTGCACATTGGCCAGCTCTTCTTTGACCAGGACCTCATTACCGAAGTTGAGGCCACTAGCCCCTACTCGGATAACACTCAAGAACTCACTGAGAACACTGACGACCAGATTCTTGCAGGCGAGTCCACTTCTGATGCCCCTGATCCTTTCTTCAAATACGTCAAGTTAGGTGACGACATTAGCGATGGTGTTTACGCCTGGATCTCCCTTGGTATCGACTCTACCGCTAGCTACTCTTCTAGCCCTGCTGCATACTACGACTCTGAGGGTGGTCACTCTACTGGTAACAGCATGGGCCCTGGCGGCGACAGCGACAGCGGTATGGGCGGCGGCATGGGCGGTAACGGTACCGACTCTAACGGACCCCAAGGTTCTGGTATGCCCAGTGGCTCCGATATGCCCTCTGGTACTGCTATTCCCAATGGCAATGGCAATGAGACCTCTGCTGAGCTTACTTCCAAAACTACTTCGTCCTCATACTCTGGATCAATCCTGAGTGAGACTGCTACTTCTGGCTCTGTCATTGACTCTTCTGGAGCCAATACGATCAAGAACACTAGCTTCTACACTCTCCTTGCAGCAACAGCTGGTACAATTTTTGCATGTTATCTTTAAAAATTGCATTTATGTTATTTATTTTTGTAAAATTAACAATTACTTTGATCTACCAAGCCGCGCTACGCTGGCTCTCACGCTATCGTACAATTGCGTTGTAAATCATTTACTAACCTTGTACCTGCAAACAGGTATGGTGTTTGTCTCATTACCATGACCAACGTGCTCTTGCTTTTCATTATCAGATCCTTATAAGACATGCATCACTAGCTTTAGTAGTCTCCACTTGGTTGACCAGCTACTCACGCCTTCTCAAGAAATTTTGCTATCTTGTTATACAGGACTTTATGCTTTCCCCTTAAATAATGAACTGTTTTCGCATTTTGGCCATGGTCATTAAAATAGATAAGATTAATAATTGATAAGCTTCAAATTCGCCACACCGAACGCCACCCACATGAGCCATTAGGGCTTTATTACTAATGATGACAGGGCTGAAATAACACCACTCCACTCAATACCTCATTCCGAAGCTCCGGGAATTTCATATCTCAGATGCAGATTTTCGTCAAGACCCTCACGGGCAAGACCATCACTCTTGAGGTCGAGTCCAACGACACCATCGACAATGTCAAATCCAAGATTCAGGACAAGGAAGGTATTCCTCCTGACCAACAGCGTCTTATCTTCGCCGGTAAGCAGCTCGACGACGGCCGTACTTTGAGCGACTACAACATCCAGAAGGAGTCCACTTTGCACCTTGTCTTGCGTCTCCGTGGTGGTGCCTCTGTTATTGAGCCCTCCCTTCGTGCCCTTGCTTCTAAGTACAAGTGCGAGAAGAGCATCTGCCGTAAGTGCTACGCCCGTCTCCCTCCTCGTGCCACCAACTGCCGTAAGCGCAAGTGCGGACACAGCAACCAGCTCCGTCCCAAGAAGAAGCTTAAGGATTAAACTAGTCTTAATATATTAGCATCAAGTGGATTGTTTGTACTGTTTCTTATAGGTACTAAATTTACTTTTGCGTCTATAGCTATTGCACAACGCTGTAATAAACTATTTGTTTAGTTTATATTGGTTTTGGACGACATAAACTAATAATTTAAGCTAGATTTAATTATGCGGATGCAATTCAAGGCACATACCTTGCTGGCACACGTTGCCTACTGAATCTGGCCCTATTCAACTATATATTTCCCTTGAGCCAGTAACCTAGTCGAATAAAAATATAGACATTCATAAAGCGAGTCAACTATAGTCACTTGGTGATTAGCGGTAAGTGTACAGGCCTTATCATGAGCTGGTGGGTGTTGAGCTGTCATAGAGCCAGCAGGGCCCTGGGTACGAGTTTCTACCGTTTCATTTTATCATAAAACTGAAAAGTTCGTGGAGTTGATGTGTATTGGACGATAGTCAGTGTTCATACATCTGCCTTGGTATACCTGGGCTTATCCCTACACTACCAAATTGGGCTACACAATATTATAATATTTCGTTGGAGACACACTCACAATGAAAGGGAAACTGGTAAAGCCAACAGAACAAAAACGTAAAATAAATATATAAATAAGTTAAGGGATACCATACACAACCGGTGCTAGACTGGTTGTATAGATTCTACATGCTTTGCGAGCGCGTTTTAACGCAGTAAACACACCATACCCCTCATCAAAACATAATCTAAGGAACTCAGACGTGAAAATATTGCAGTCAGCATTAGGAACATCCCACATAAATCCTAGAAAGAGCTTGCATCCTCCCAGAGTGTAATCAAGCACAGGGCCAGATCCGTCTTGAAGCTTGGCAGAAGAGCACCCAAATAGCATCACTGCGGCACACTTTTCTAATTTACGGATAGTGCTTCCACGGATTAGTCGGTGCCCAGAACCGTGACCAATATAGATATAACAGGAGCTCGACTGGAGTCGCGAGACCAGCTCGCGCTCTGGTGGTGCCTGGCCACAAATACCATTCCATTTCAAAAACTCTCGCTTAAAGATATCTTCAGCTGATTGCAAGTCATTCTGAGGATTTAGAACGTAGTAAACGTTAGTGTGGAGCGTATTTTTCTGTTCAACGGGCTCATCGGCATCAGTTCCGTCGTCATTCTCCTCATCATCGTATTCCTGATTAGCTACTAATTGCAAGTAGTGACTGTGAGAAAGACAACGACTGATACTTGGGTGAAGATTGAAGTATGGCATTGACTCCCACGGCACCGATACCATCGAGGAATCTGGAACCAAGACTAGATGCAGTTGGCCATCTTCATCAAGTGGCGGTGCCTCTAAAGAGCAGATTAGGGTCAGAAGGTTATGCTCCAGCTCGACTATATCAATCATGTCATAGTCGATATTATACCCGAGTAGTCTCAAAGCATCAAGGACCAATCCATTGAGATCCGTCACCAGCGTCTTACAAAATGGCACGTTAAGTGAAATGCCTAGGCGACGCTGTTTTGCAATCTCGAGAAACATGTCAATGACCTCATCTTTGATACCGTTAAGGACTGTGCGCGGAACATCTATAAATCGCGCATACAATTTGAGGATCTCATCCCGAGCCTGTTTAAGAACAGCTGAGCGAAGGAGTGATGTAGCACTGAACAAGCAAATCATGCCACCAAGTAGCTGTGTTTCTAGTTTGCGGAGTGTCTCCTGCATCTGTTTGCCAAAGCGTTTCTGTTGTCTCCACCACTCGTCTGCTGAGCCTGAAAATTGCTTGCGGGAGAGAGATGTGCTTCTTTGAACAAGGTTTGATATGGACTCAATGATCTCCTCGATGCTAAACGACTTTATTTCGTCGCTATTGAGACTGGGACGATATATGGGAAGTCGTACAGTGATACTACTACCAGGCAGGGAACGAGTGATAAAAAGCGCTGACTTGTCGCTACTCATGTTGAGACTCACAACAACGTGACCATGCTTAACACGGAGAGGTTCATCGCACTGGGGCGACAGATATTGCAGTACCGGACATCGAAGGTTTTCAGCAGCCCGTGAAAACCAAGGTTCAGGGCTCAAGCCAAGGACACTAACAGCAGGAGACATACTCAAAATAAGTTGAGAGTTTTCTATGAGGGCTTGAATACTCATAGGGTTGAGGAGGTTGTCCCACGTTTCAAGTATTCGTGTCGGATTAAACCGGCGTCTTGGCTTGCGCTTGAAGCCACATATTTCCGGGATCATCAACGTTGTGTCATTCACTGTGCTGAGCAGTACACTATGGCGAATATTCTCTCTGAGCTCCTTACTCGAGCTAATGATTTCTGGAGGATCAAGAGGGAAACCGCAGATACCGGAGACAAACTTCTCGAGATCAACTAGCATCTCTTCAAGATGTGCTTCTAGACTAGCACCAAAGACGCCCTTCCAAAGAGATGCTTCGAGGCCATCGGCTTTTGCCAGACCCGCTTGAAGCATACAGGTGATGCCATCACGAAAACCAATATATCTGTAGAGCGACAGTAGAAGCGCGTGAAGTAGAATAGAAGTGTACTCTAGCTTAACCATCATACCATTGCCACGAACTGAGAGTGTATTTACAATTGGTATAAGCTTCTCGAATAGTGATATACTCTCAGCAATAGATACATGCTGCAGAATTGATTTGAGAAGGGGCCCAATATCAGCTGATTGTATGCTGTGAATTAGTCGTGCCACTGATTGCGCGCTGCAATCAGTAGGTGCAGTCATAACGGTAGAGACGTGGCTAGTTATGGTCATTGCCTGCTTAATTAGTCCGCGTTGTAGCATTAATGAAGCTACTGGCTCCTGATCTACGAGTTCAGGTTCAAAGTTTGCTACAAACAGATTTGGCCATTGAACATCTGTATCCACACGCATGAGCATATCAAGAGCTACTAGCTTAGCCTTTTTCGACAAGAAGTGTAGGTTCGATTTTACCAGCATGACGTCCATCTCGCCAATAAACAAGTAACGAAACAGCTCACCCCATATTTTCTGAGAGCCGCTAGGGACTAAAACTGGTATTTGGGCTGGACGTACCACCGTAAAGAATGCCCAGAGGACAAGAAGACCATTATTAGGCTGCTCAAAAACAGAAAAAAGGTCCTGTTTAGCCCAGATAGGTACCCAAGTGTTGATAAGCTGTGTCCACTTAGTGTCAAATTTGAACGAGACAGGACAGTCTAGAAATTCCTTGCAAGAAAACCATAGCGACGCGCAATGGGCAATCAGTGCCCAATCTTTAGATTTTTTAAGTAATGGGAACGCTTTAGAATCGCGTATAGCACAGAGATATAGCAGCTTAAATGGGGCCGGTAACTTACAGGTTGAGAGCTGATTCAACATGGTGCTATCGAGCGTACTAATAACCCCGTAGTTATCGGTGCTTTTCATATATGGCAGTAAATCATCAATTTGTGAGATACGGGCGGGCGAGGGTGTCGCAGTTTGCCATTGAATGAGAGGAAAGCGCGCTGCCAAATTTGTCGCCTGCTCCGCGCTAAACCAAAGATCTCGGGGGAGTCGATTGACGGGACTTTTACCGATATTTTCAGCGTCGAGCATCATGAGTAGTTCGAATACTACAGTGCAGTGCGCTGAAAGAGGGCGAACGCGTAGCCGAAGGTAAGTCAACGCGGTGTATGCGAGCTTAGGTTTGGATCCACAAAACACAACTGCGCTTTTGACGGCATTGATATCATAATTGATTTCAGTTGTCAGTAGTGAGCACAATGCTACGACTAGTAATCTGCGATCTCGAGATTTAAAGATGATGTTGGGATCCTGTTGAGGCGATTTTCCAAAATATCGCCACAGATCTTCATCAACATTTTTCTTGTGCTGAATTAAGCTCGATATTCGATCGAGCGTCATATATCCTGGTGCGCTTTCAAGGAAAAGAAGGTCTGGGGGGGCCCACTAGATTGACTCAGCATGAAACGGTTTTTGCACACACAAAAGGTAAAGCAGATTCCCATTCCCCGGGCTGCCAAAACGGTAACTGAGATTTCAAAACATATCAAGGGCGACTTTGCACCCGAACCCTCGTTCCAGCGCGCAAAAGTTTCATCGCTCATGCCCGAAACGGTGGACATCAACCAACTGCAACAACCCGATGGAATCTGGTATTTTGTCGAGCGTTCACGCTCGGGAAACTTGCCTGTTTATACAGACTATAATAATGCAGGCGGTGTATGGACTGAAATCCGCAAAATACGCGGGAGTGCACCTGCACTCAGAAATGACCTCAAAAAGCTCCTGGATTTGCCAAAGAAAGATATTTGGATCCAGGGCACTTCTCAAAGAGTGATTATTCGTGGTAACCACAGTGCAAAAGTCAAGGAAATTCTGGGAGAAGTCTTTTGAAGGGGTAGACTCATGAGACAAAGCATCCAAAGTACTTGATCCAGCTAGCTCCGATCAGAAGAAAAGTGTAGCTTTGAGTTTTGAGGACCGCTTCCAACAGAGTTGAACAGTATTTTCCCATCTGATTATCTCTTCAATCTACAGTACATAGTAAGTTATTTAGAATTGGGCTAGTGAAGCTAGTGCCTGGTAGTCGCAGTTTCCAGGCATGGAACACGATCATATTTGTTTCGTTTATACCGCAGCAACCAGCCCGCACTCGGTCTAAATCAATCACCTACTCTCACGTCGAGGTGACCAGACTGAACTGGCGCACGATGCTGGGGCCGTACTCATCATAGTCCTGCTTTGTGTAGCAATAGTTCTTAAACTCGGGTGTCTGAGCTAATAAAGAACCACCAAACCAGACAGCATTACGCTGACGTTTGTGCGAAATAACCTGAACCTCGACACCAGAGGAGCGGGCACCGCTAGTAAGTTCGGATTGACGAATACGTGCATCAACAAGCTGCTTGATATCACGCTGTAAACGACGGCCAAAGTCACGGAACATAGTAGAACCACCGCTCAACACGATATTCTTGTAGAGACCTTTACGGACATCCATGGGAGATGTCTGTACAACGTGATCAACAACCTGAGGAAGTGGAGTCAAGAATTCTGAAGTAGCGATTTCAGGACTGAAGAAGATTTCAGGGGCCATGAACCGCTCATAACCTACGTCCACAGTGACAGCTCTGCCCGAGGCCAGCTGGGCATCGTACTTGCGGAACCGGTCGGGCTCCTGGTCGAAACGCTTGAATTCATTGACAATATTAGGTGAGACGTAGCAAAACTCTTGCTTAATCCGCTCGGCGGTACGAAGCGAGGTATCTGGCTCACCGCGATCACGCAACATTGACTGAACAAAAGAGGTAATATCGCGTCCGGCGATCGGAATATGCTTAATGTTGGATCCAATAACATAACCTTCGGCCACGGCAATAACGTGTGTAACACCATCACCACTGTCGATAACAGTACCAGTGAGTGGCTGGCCAACAACCTTTGAGGAGGTCCAGGAGGCCGCAAGGGCCAAAACTGCTTGCACAGCAATATAAAGACCTGCACAATTGAAAGTTTCAAACATGATTTCAGCTGTCATCTCACGGTTCTCGGGCGCATTGAGTGGGGGCTCAGTCAACAAGAAGCGGTGATCTTCTGGCTCACAGCGAAGATATTTGAAGATACTTGCTTCCCAGAAACGCTCCATTTGATCCCAGTTTTCAATCTGACCGTGGCGGATAGGGTAGGACAAGTTGTAGTTTGCGCTCTCAGCTTTGGGGATTGCTTCGTCGCCAATCAAATACGAAGGCATCGTGCTCTTGCGACCAGTATTGGTCTGGGTCGCGATAGCTGTGGGGAATACAAAACTAGGCGAGTCATTACCGGCAAAACCGAGTTTGGTTAAGCCGGTACCATTGTCCATCACCACTGCCGGAGCGTTCATGTGTAAGCGTGTCAGTTTGTGGGACAGGTGAAATGTAGATAGCCAACGAGTATGATACTTGTGTATAACGTGAATAGAATACTATTGTAAAAGTCTATATATTCATAATTACATTGGAAGCCTACCACCGTTGTCAGTGGAGTTATAGCAATGGATTAGGGTTCACTATTTTGTCATTATCAATGGAAGTCGCTATTGCCACCCTCAACTGTGCTCAAAAACAGCAGCGTGCCAGTGATATTCAGAGAATTATATGGGCCGCTACTGCCGCTTTTACCAAGCCAGACGTCATTGCTCTGGGAATCCAGGAAGTAGCTCCACTGATGAGCTCCTTGCTCGGAACTGCCTCACATTACAAGACGCCCATATATAAGGGAGTAGAGTCGGCTTTACAGGAAAAGTATAACCATACCACTTACAAATTGATGGCTGAACAATGGACTGGCGGAATTGGGCTCCTAGTGTACTCTCGGCACGGCGGCCAAAGTAGCACAAGCCTCACTAATTTTGGCAATTTCTGGAGCTCAGCCAAAGGAGCTGTAGGGGCACGGATCACTACTGGCGGAGCTAGTTATACATTTGTTTCCACCCACTTGCCTGCTCACGAGGGTGCAGAGTATGTGGAGCTTCGCAACAATGCCTACAAAATCATTGCTAACGGGTTGGTCCTCGACGGCCACAGCATATACGATACTGACCATCTGTTTATTCTCGGAGATCTCAATTACCGGGCTAAGGTCACTAACACAGGTGCCAACAACGATGAACAGCAAAGCCTGCTCACAGATTTCGACTTTGAGCAGCAGGATGAGCTCACTATCGAGAAACAACAGGATAAGATTCTTTGGGGTCTCAATGAGCACCCTGTGTTATTTGAACCCACATTCAAATACTATCTGGATTCGCAGAACTTGAACTACAAACGAACCCCTGCCTGGACGGATCGTATCTTGTACTCTGATGAACGTGCCTCAGTCAAGGCATACTCTAGTCTCCAGGAATATACTACTACTGACCATCGACCTGTTTATATGAGTGTGGTTGTACAACCTGGAGCGCGTATGAAACCAGTGCAGATACCCAAAGCACCGGTTTGCCCGCGCGAGCTATCTGCGGCAGTCGACAAAGTGCTGGGGAGTGGACTATTTTTGGCCACTACCAAGATTGGCTGGGCCGTTCTGGCACTATTTTTCCTGGGTATTTATTTGGTATTTTAGATTCCACGAATTTTGGATATTTTCAGTATATATTAAAAAAAAATCTATATTATGCGATAACGATAGCAAACCTAAGACAGGGGGAACAAGGACTACCATATTTAGGTACCCCCTTCGCTAAAAAAACGTCATTATTTTCAGTGGTTGGCACAAAGTCTAATGATGCAGGTTTCACTCAAAGGGGATATATGCGACCCTAACCACTAATGACCTGTTTGCGTAGCTGAGCCCGAACAATGGAAATATGAACCAGCTGGTTAAGATACCTCAAAACAAGGGTAATTGCAATTCTTGTGTATAAAATTTGTATATAGATAGTATTATGTAGTACATCAACGCGTTTCCTGCCCGTCATCTCCCTATCAGAGGGTTTACTCAGCCAAGTCTAAAGGGTCCTATCTGGGGCCATGCTCCTGTCAGGAAATCCGCTCAACTTTCACTCGTTTGCCAGCAAAATTTCAATGAGTCCAGAGCGCGAACGGGCATCGCGGCGCGAATCGCGGGACTTTGTACAGCAAGAGATGGATAATCTCAAGCAGTTTAAGCGGCTCTCGATAGGGCAGCTGTCTTCTGTTCAGGATCCTGATCTGCCCCAAGCGCAGCCTTCGTACCAGGAGTCAAAAGGCTACGAGCGGAAAGACAATACACTGTGGGTTCCAGCCTCAGTACACCCTGAAGTTTCGCCCAATGAGTGGAAGTCGTTTGTGAGCAGCCGAATCTCTAAACGCGACTCTACCGGATCGCGCCTTTCGCAGATTATCAGTGATGAGGGTGACCTCAAAGACGCGTCTGCCGTGCTTGAACGTAAACGCCAATCGCAGGATCTCTCAAACCGCCGGCACTCAATCCTTGAGTTGAGCGCGTTTGAGTTTCAACAGTTTGATATGGAGAAGCCAGTTGTTAAGGAGGCTGGCGTTGAACTGCGTCGTTCAGGCGCGTCATCGCGTCGTAAGAGACCCATTCTGCGCAATCGCCAGGGTCTTGAGCGCAGGGCTTCCGAATCGACTGGTAAACAAGATAAAGTTGACCTTGGCCGCAATAAAAGCCTACCAGCCACTCACCGTGAGAACCAGAAAGATGAGCCTCACTTTGCTCAGACTTCTCAAAGATCAGAAAATACAGCCGTGGGTAAAAATCTGCGGGTCACCATTCCTCAAGCAAGTTGGCATCTTGAGGGCAAGGCAAGCACACATCAGCCGCACTCCAAACAAGAGCCTCTCATAGCAGGAATCACAGCGGATGCTCCCCCTCCTGTAGAAAAAGAAAAGAACAAGTCATTGCCAAGTCTCCCTGGAGAGTCGGTACTACCAGAGCCGGATTTGGAACAGGAGCCACCAACAGAGACTCGTGAAAAAGAAAACAAAAGTTTTTGGAGATGGAGAAAACCGGCAGATACACAGGCAACTTCACCTACCACAAAAACATTCACAAACCTTTTCAAGCGCAAAAAAGATAAGCCGGAACCCACAACACCCACAGATGCCACAGCACCAGTGCCTGAGCCACCTCTAACTCCAGAACACACAGCAAACATTAATGGCATTAGCCCGCCCAAAAAGACCTCACACCAGCGAAGTAATTCACAAACTGTGTCCCCCCAGGAGTTGGCAGAGCTCAAAACGTTGGCTCTTGAGCAGCGTACCTCGCCTGGACCTGATCAAGCGGCAGACTCAGAACCTGAAGAGACTGCTGTATCAGAGTCACCAAAATCATCTGCGAGTAAAGACATCCAACTTCCATACGCCATTCCAGCCCATCAGGTTAGCGATCGCAGCTACGTGATGATGTATCACCGGTACCCACTACACATTGAGCGTGCTATTTATCGATTTAGTCACATGAAACTAGCGAATCCACGCCGTCCATTACGCGAACAAGTTCTTCTGTCAAATTTCATGTACGCCTATTTGAATCTCATTAACCAGGGGTACCAACAGCAGATGGAGCAGCAGCAAATGGAACAGTCTATAGAAGAGGCGCCTCATGGTCAGGGAGAGCCACAGATCGAGCCACGTAGAGGCTCTCGTAACCGCAGAATACCGCAAAGCGAATACTCAGACATTTGTGAGGCCAAAGAAGCCGATTATGACTATGAAGGTGATCATGGCCCATATGGATACCAGGAACAGGACTACGACTTTGAGTTTTATCAACAGCAGCATGACGAGACGTCGAGCTCAAGTAGTAGTGAGAGCGATATGGAAGAGATGTGGGAAGCACGGCATTAAGCGTAGACAAAGATGCGTGCCATAGATATTTAATGCATACCTAATATTGTATTTAGGACTAATTAGGAGATTCGAAAACAGATAAGCATCATATCAGATCGATTATAGCATAGTTTATGAGAATATCACTTGGTATGCTGGTCTGCATAACTGCTTTTAGAATGCATAGGCGAAAGAGTGAGACACCCTCGTGCATAACTGGGAAATGCAGAATGCAATGCCTTGCAGTGCATACAGGTGGGAAGCCACCTAACCCTACGTTCGACCCAAACCGCCAAACCGCAGATTCTCGTCAAATTACGTCATCAGCCACACACACCCTCACCCACCACGAAAGATACGGCAATGAGCTACCAGCAACAGGGCCAGCAACAAGGCCAGCAGCAGCAGACGCCACAGCAACAAAACCAGCGGATGCCCGCGCCGGCGCCCGTTTCACACCGTCTCAGTGAGCTCCTAGAGGCAATCAAACAGGAGTTTGTCACAGTGTCATCTGAGGCGAGCGCGTACCTCATGCACAAAGACCAATTTGACCAGAAACTACTGAGCCAACACATGACAGAGCTGCAGCAGGTTCGTAAGACTATTTATGAGCTCGATCTCGCCCACCGAAAAATGAAGGAACAATACGAGGACGAGATCATGCGACTAAAGCGTCAGCTCGAGCATAACAATCTCGCGCCTCTTGCTCCTCAGCGCGATACTAAGGTGAGCACTCCTCAAGTTCCCGCTCCTCAGCTCCACCAACCTCAGGCTCAAGCTCCTCCGCCTCTTGCTCAACAATCAGGCCAACCTCAGCAGCAGGGTCAGCAGACTCCTGTTATGGTTAAACCTTCCCCCCACCAGCAGCCACAGCTTCCACAGGCTCCGCATCACCACCAGCAGCCGCCGGCACAGCAGGGCCAACAGGGTCAGCAAGGTCAGCAGGGCCAACAGGCACAGCCTCCTCACCAGGCACAACAGAACCAACCCCAGCAGGGTCAACCTCAGCAGGGTCAGCAGCCTCAGCCTCAGCAGCCGCAGGGTCAGCAGAATCCCATTTTCTATCGCCAACAGCAGCCACAGGGTCAGCAGCCGCAACCCCAGACTCAGCCTCAACAGGGCCAGCAGCCTCCGCAGCCAGCGCAGCAGCCACCTACCCCTGCTCCAGTTTCTGCTGCTACTCAGCCAGCACCACCGGCTCAGGGATCGGCTCCTCAAAACAGTCAGACACCAGCTCCACAAGCACCTCAGCTTCAGCGTCACAAGCAGCCACCCACCCCGCAGCCAGCCCATGCCCCTCACCAGCCTGCTGCTCCGTCCCCTTCGCCTGCCCCAGCTCAGGCTCCAGCCCAGTCAGGCCCGGGTCCAGTAGCTCCCGGTGGCCCTACTCAAGACGCTTGGGAAGAGGCTATCCGTCTCGGAAACAACATGCCATTCTTGGACACTGAGCACGTTCGTTCGCAGGCAATAAAGAGCCGCGATGACTGGCTTGTATTGTACAATGAGCGTGCACCCAGGCAGCTCGACGTTGATTTGGTTCATGATCTCGAGCACTCTTCCGTCGTTTGCTGCGTACGCTTCTCCAGTGATGGCAAGTATTTAGCTACAGGATGCAATCGTAGTGCTCAAATCTACGACGTTCAGACGGGGAAACTTATCTGCTCCCTTGAGGATGAGTCTGTAGTTGGCGATGAGGATCTCTATATTCGCTCTGTGTGCTTTTCTCCAGACTCCAAGTACTTGGCCACTGGTGCTGAGGACCACCGCATTCGCGTCTGGGATATTCAAAATCGCAAGCTTCGCTATGTCTTTAATGGTCATGAGCAGGACATTTACTCGTTGGATATTTCCCGTAACGGCCGTCATATTGCTTCTGGTTCTGGTGATTCGACAGTACGCATTTGGGACATTGAAACTGGCGAGTGTGTACTTAAATTTGCCATTGAAGGTGGGGTCACCGCCGTTTCGATTTCTCCCGATGGTCGCTATGTCGCTGCCGGCAGTCTTGATCACATTGTGAGGGTTTGGGATACCCAGACTGGCATGCTTGTTGAGCGTCTCGAGGCTCCCGATGGGCACAAGGATTCAGTTTACTCTGTTGCCTTTACACCGAACGGTCTTGACCTGGTTTCAGGATCACTCGACAAAACAATCAAGCTCTGGGAATTACAAACTCCTCGAGGCCGTCAGCCTTCTACCAAGGGCGGTGTGTGCACACGCACCATTCTTGGCCACGAGGATTTTGTTTTAAGTGTAGCCACCACGACTGATGGAAAGTGGATTTTATCTGGGTCTAAAGACCGTGGCGTGCAATTCTGGGATCCCACGACTGGTCAAGCTCAGCTAATGATCCAGGCACACACAAACAGTGTAATTAGTGTTGCCGCTTCGCCCGTGGGTAATATGTTTGCTACTGGCAGTGGTGACTGCTGGGCCAAGATCTGGCGTTATTTTCCCGCCCAACAACAGCAGCAGCAACAACAGCAGCAGCAGCAGCAATCCTAATGTATTATAGATAAAACGTAAATACATATTGTCGTCTATATCAAACTTTTTTTAGTAAAACATTCCAATTTCAATGCTATGGGCTGTTTTGTTCTATATGATTTTGCGGCTCGCCTCGCTATGAAGTAATATATCACTATCCCGTCGCGCGACACGCCCTTACTAATGGAGGAAACTCTTGGAGCCTCAATCATTCACGGAATGAATGGTCTACTCGACGGTACTACGTCATATAGGCCTGCTATTGATCTCATCACACAGTATAAAGACGCGTTAATGAATGCGCCGACAAGCTCTCGAACCCCGTCTCCGGAAGTTCAGCTTGAGGACGTATTGGAGCGTCTAGATGAGGTAGAAAAGCGCCTCACTACGGAAAGACCACTCAAAAGACGTAAAATGAATGCAACATGGACATTTGACGTGCCCGCGCCTTTGCCCGATCGCAAAGTTGTCGACCTTGCTGTCATGGATCGCGAGGCAAAGCGTAAAATCCCTGGATATTTTGGATTGGACGAGATAAGTGATGATGAAGAGGAGCCTGAGCCAATTCCCCAACCAACGCAAACAAAGGCGCCACAAAGTAATGAAAATACCGTCCCACAGCCGTCTGGGCTCTTTGGAAAAGAGCATGGGAAACCATTTTCTCAGTCGCTTGGTTCAAAACCCCAGCCAGCATCTTCATTCTCATTTGGCAACGCAGGCTCGTCCACTCTTGATTCATTGAAGCCGATACCTAAAGATGATCCCAAACCGGAGGCAGAGCCCAAATCTGATTCGAATGCCGCCGCCAAGCCATTCAACTTTAGCGCGCCTAAAGATACAGATAAGTCGTCATCTACCAAGCCATTTTCTTTCAACAAAGATAATGGTGAGCCCCAGAAAGCCTTCTCATTTGGAAAATCAGGTACAATGGCCAGCAGTTCTGACACCTCCAAACCACTCTTCTCTTTTGGTAATTCAGAGTCAAAGGAACCGGATAACTCTAGAAAATCGACTAATGATGCACCTGCTCCATTATTCGGGCAACCAGAGAAAGATTCCAGCAAGTCTCAAGCCAATGAGGAGCAAGAAAAAACAGAGAAGGAGGAGGATAAAGAGCCTGGGCAATCCAGCAAAGCTCCAGGTATCAAAGATAGTCAGCCTGCCTTTAGTTTTGGGAATTCTGGAGCCACATCATCTTCCACATCGTCTGATAAGCCTACGTTTAGTTTCGGCGACACGGCCAAGACTAACACCTCGCCAGCTATAGTTTCTTCGGATGCATTGAGTAGCTCAAAGCCACTTGGAACACAGTCAAGCCCCAAAGCGCTCTTTAAATCGAGTGGTAATGAAAAGCCAGCTTTCTCATTTGGTCCTGCGAAGGACAGTTCTAAGGATGGCGAGGCTACCAAGGAGAAATCTAACGAAGAAAAAACTAATGAGGACAAATCCAATGAAAAGAAAGATACTCCAATCTTCAAGTTTGGAGGAGACTTGCCCGCAAAGCCCTCTTTTGGAACACAACCTGAGAGCACATCTCATGACGCGACAAAGCCTGCCGAGGCAAAACCATTCTCATTTGGAGGTAGCTTAGGAGCTGCAGCATCTACATCTAGCGAGAATCCCACGGAAAAGGCGGCAACCACAAGCCAGAAAACAAATCAAGAGTCAAAGCCGGAGGGTACTAAAGCATTCAATTTTGGTAATATGAATAACTCCAGTGAAACCAAGCCATTTGAGTTTGGTAAATCCAATTCCGATTCCAAACCTTTTTCGTTTGAAAAGAAATCGACGGGTCCCACATTTTCGTTTGGTACTAATTCCTCCAATGAAAACTCTAGTTCATCGGCTGGAGGAGAGTCAAAACCTTTCGGTACAGCTTCGAGCACAGAAGCTCAACCAGCAGGTTCCACTTCGAGCCCAAAGCCATTTGCTTTTGGTGCCAATTCTACTCAAACAAATTCGAATCCGTCGACAGCGTTAGGACAGGCTGCCCCTCAAGATAACAAGCCATTCGTATTCGGGTCCTCAGGTGAATCTAAGCCATTCACGTTTGCTGGCAACAATGGCCAAGGTGCTAATTTTGGTAATCCAGCCGAGCCGAGCAAATTTAAGTTTGGCAGCACTAATACAGCGGGATCAGGAAACCCTGCCCCCACAGCTACTCCTGCAATGAACCCCGGTGCAACCTTTGGAGCTAACGCTTCAAACGCAACTGGCTTTGGAAATTCCACTAATGCGTTTGGAAATCCTGGTGCCGGCACTAACCCATTTGGGTCAAACACATCGACCGCACCCTTTGGCTCTAATTCTGGTGCAGCACCTTTTGGATCTATGGCGCCTGCCGCCAACAGTAATCCATTTGGAGGTTCAGGTAATACTGGGGCACCTTTTGGCGCGAACCCTACCAATAACCTCACATTAAACACCAAGCCATCCTTCAATTTTGCGTCGTCTCAACCCAATGGCGGTGGTTTCAGTTTTGGTGCGAATTCCAACAACACCGGTAACAATGGTGGTAGTGGTGGTTTCAATTTTGGCGGATCAGCAGCGTTTGGTTCCAACTCTCAGTCGAATTCTAATGTCGGCACACCCAATGGATCAGCACCCACAACGCCTAATATGCTTGCAACCGGTGTCACTGGTAACACCAATGGACGCAAGATCGCGCCCTTGCGCCGCAGACTCCCTCCCAAGAATTAATATATTTATTTAGCCTATCTAATCGACTGTGCTTAATCCAGTAACATTGAAACGACCTGCCCTATATCACTAGTACCGGCTCCATTCATTCACGTGACTCCACACCAACACATGTCCTGGAAACTCTACGAAGAGCCACGAGATCCTCCAGAAACAGACATCACGCAAGCCCTCGAGCTCGGATTTTCCTTATTCGAGCCATGGGAGCAACGAGAGACCGATCAAGCGCGGACTACTGTGCCCAGACCTACAAGGAAAACAGGGACTAATGACGTTGATTCGATGATGCTCTATATCCAGGCTTTGCAGAGAGATGAACGTATAGACCCCGAAGATCCACAGAAAATCGTCCCACCTGGGCAAGTCAATGGTGGAGTGGCTCCGCGAAATACCAGCCCCAATGCTAAGTACGTCTGCAGAGTGCCTAGCTGCAACAAGGCATTCCATCAAAGGAGGCACCTGGAGATACATCTACGGTCACATACTGGTGAGCGGCCCTTTAAGTGCCCTTATCCAGGTTGCGACCGTAGTTTTAGCCAGCAGTGTAATCTCAAGACCCACTCGCGTCTTCACACTGGCGAAAAGCCATATCGCTGCAACACGTGTGGTAAGTCGTTTGGTCAAAAGGGAAACCTGACCCAGCATCAATTGATCCACGACACTGACAGGCAATTTACCTGCCAACTTGATGGGTGCACTAAACGGTTCACTCAGCTCGGCAATCTCAAGGCCCATCATAATGCTTCTCACGCGGATACACTGAGGAAATTTACACAACGACTACAGGGAGCCCAGCTACCAGAGATGAGCCCAGAAGAGCTCAAAATGTTTGAGTATTTTACGTCACTTTACAAAAACTCTAATCGAGGTATCCGAGGTCGTGGCAAGGGCACCAAAAATATCCGCCACGATGATACACGTACTCAGCAGTTGCCCACGATTTCTAGACTAGAGCATGTACCTGCTCCATCCTACACGGCCCCTGTAGGGTCTTGGAACCTGCCTGGCACCAACCACTTGATCCCAACACAGTTAGCTCCTCAAATGACAAGAAACCAGCCAGACTCGACACTTCTCCCCTTTATGGGAGCGCCTTATCAACCACCTATAAAAAGGCTGTTAGACCAGTCTGACGACTCACACCTTCCTCCATTCAATGTAATAGAGCGGTGGAAGCCCTGATTTATCTAAATCAAAGTATTAGCACATGAGAACTGTGCTGGGCTTACTGTTATTTATATTTATTTCTCTTAACTGCGAAACAAACGCAACTAACGCCCCAAAGCCATACTGAGCCTGTGGGGATGAAATAGAGTTTAAAATTATCACTCACCTTTGATGCAAGATCTCAAACTGCTGAAGAGCCGCTTCGAGTGCGGATAAGACTAAATAGTTTCAACAAGCCCAGCTTCTGGTCCTGTTTCTGCGAACATTAGCCCGTCTACCATATACATGCGTCAAGGTAAATAACAGCAAAGATTAGCGTTGAAAATAAAACCAATGACGGAAATGATCAAGACTAGACTAATACATAAACATCAACAGGCTACCTGGACCTTGTCGACACGACCGACAGATAAGTTGGACGATTTCCAAAATTTGTTCAGTCAGCATGCCCGAGGAGACGAGTATATCGACGCTTTTAGGCATTTCGCAAGCCTTACACGCCTCGCCTCTTGATCAATTAGCTACAAACAACCCATCAACGCCAGCTCCTCCAGAGCCCAAGCTTAGCATGACGCGTGAAGAGTACCTGAAGAAGCAACACGCGCTATTCAAGGAACTCAAAAAACCAGCGAGTATTGGGCTGGAAACCAACCAAGATTTAGCTGAAATGCTTGAACTGTATATGGCGTCACTAGATGAACAAATTTACAATGAGGTTGAGTTACAGCAGCGGGTTCTCGCTAAAGCCGAGCATATATCAAGGTCGCATTTGGAAATTTTGCTCGATTTTGCCGATGAAACAGACAAATATACCTATATCATCGATAAAGTCTCACAGCTTCAAACTTTGGTGAGCGTTTTAGAGGCAAACTACACAGATATGTGCCAGCAAAGGAATCAGCTTGACGATGCGCGGCTTGATCTCAAACACAAATATGCAATTGAGCTCGGTCGCAGGACAAGATACGAACATATGGTCAATGTGCTATCTGCAAAAGTAGTGGCACTTGACCAACAGCTCAGTGGCGAACAGGCTATTCGGGATACGCTTGAAGCGACCTGGAGGCAACGTCTTATGGAGCTTGAAACACGGGTCGCTGATTGCGAGGCAGAGCCAAAGGCTAGTGAGGTCGAGGACTTTTCTAATCTAGAGCTAGACGATAAACTGACCGCTCTTTTTACGCATGTGCTCAAGCTGAACAATCTAGAAAAAGTAGATCCACCTCCACAGGAACAGCTTCTCTCTCAGACACTGGTACATCTTGAAAACTTCAAATCCAAAAAGGGCCAACAAGCAAAAGAGTTGGTCAAAAGCTTGATTGATGAATATGAAGCTAGGGAACAGGAACTAAGACTGGAAAATGAGAAGCTCGCAAATGAACGAGAGATATATTTAGCCCGCTGCTCGAAGCTAGAAAAACAGCTTAAAGAAAAGGCGAACGAAGTGCAGGGTTTGATCGATCGCTCAGTATCGCTAATCCTTACCGACAAACAACTTAGGTCCCAACTGGTATCGCAAAATGACATTCTTAAACGGTACGAGCAGGTGATTGAGACAAGCAGAATGCATATTGAGCAACTTACTACTGAGAACGAGGCTCTAGTGAAAGAGAATGTACAACTCAGCAGCAAGTAGACATTTATTTATTATATATACATAGGAAAGCGCCTGTACATTAATAGCCGTCGTGTTCTCGAAATTCTGGGTTTTCTCATATTATTTTAATACATTTTATACATTGCGAGATTAAATACAAAACTATAGCTTGATAGAGGCCTATATACTACATTTTTTGGCCACAACCTGCTGGGCAATCGTCCATGCCCAAGGCGACCCATTGCCTCCAACAAGCTGGGTGAGCGCGATGACCGCATGACATCACGATGCCTAGTCCTTTTACTGAGATATTGCAAAGTGAGCAGCCGGACTGGAGCTGTTTACAGCGGCCACAGTACCAGTATCCACTCACGGTGTTGTTTTTGAAAAAGGCCGTATTTTCACTTAGCGAGGAGCCACAATAATGGCAGACTACATCTAGAGTGGTCTCAGGAGTACCAACTTGCTCTTTCCAGATAGTTGATATACTCATGATGTGCGCAGCGGGAACAAAAAGTCGTTGTGATCGCATTATCTGAATGCAGCTGATAACTGTCTCGTCTGTATTGGGGAGATCGATAATTTCTCTAAAGCGTTTGAATATCAGCACCAGCGCCGTCGTAGTGTAAATGAGGCCATCTTCAACTGACTGCTCAATCAAGCCCCGAAGGATCTGCAAGAAGCTCCAGGGAGTTTTCTGTCGAGCGACAAAATCAAGGAAGTCTTTCTTGACCTGTGCGAATAGAGATGCATTAGTTACTGTGGGCATACTCTGAGCGCTGGAAGTCTTGATCAGCGTTGAGGGTCGACGCTTGCGAGGAGATCGCGGCGATTTGGAAATAGTGTGATCATCTTCAGAGACCTCAGATGTAAAGGATACACCAGAGAGCTGCCAGGTTCGGTCATTGCTGCCCCAGTCGTAAGTATCTTGAAGCTCTAGTGATGCCGGCTCCTCGCTTTCAGGTGAGGTCGTCTTTTCTGGTGCAGATAACACATCAGGTTCGTTATTGTCATCTTGAAACTCACCCTTGAACCAGGAACTTGCTAGCTCATACGACTTACCAGTTAGGCCCTTGAGAAATGCCTTTTCAACATCGTCAACAGCTACCGCGAGCATTTGCCACAGGTTGTTTGTATATAGTGGTGTTTCGAGTTTTGCATTGTAAAGGCAAGTCTCGCTAAGGCTCTGGTTCGGGAGAGGCTCAAAACGGTATTGGATTACTCGTGCGTCGAGTACACCGCCATCAGAAGGTAGAAAATCTAGCTCGACAACTGGCGAAAAGTGCCGTTCATCAAACATTCTGTTGAGTGCCATAGCCAGATTACTTGTTTGTGGGTCTTGCTTATTACCGCTACCAGGTGCATTCGGCATTGACGGCGAAGAGCTGTGGTTCATAGTAAAGTAGCTTCCTGTAGGAGTGACTACGTTAGAAGAGGCTGCTGAAGGGGAAGGGGAGGGCTGAATGTTGAAGCTTGATCCCAGGAAAGAAAGAGACGTGGGGGTTTTACCCGTTTGTGCAAGAGTTTTGGGGTCAGCGTTATCTTCTTCTGCCGATGGTGTTTGCACTGGGGTGCTAGAGTTTGTAGAGTGATGCTGATTGTGGTTGATACTGACTTTATCACGAACTGTGATAGAAACTGAGTGAGCTGAAGCCCACTCGCATGTAGCTGGTGGGATATTATCATAGAATAGTGGTTCATAGCGTAAATCGTGCTGTACAAGTGTATGATCCTTGGAGGCACTCCAGAGGATATTAGGCGATGATACGGCCAAATCAACAATTGAGTCGGTATGTGTTTCAAGCGAATAAATAGGTACCCAGGGGTTTCTCAGCAACCAGTAATTAACAGACCTGGTATTTGATGTGGCTGCAGATCTTCCTGATGTGATGATAGCGTTGCTTGACACAGGTCCTTCTCCGGGCATCCACCTCACACGGCCTACTGCTGATGCAGTATTGATGGTGAATTCAGGAGACTTGCTGTCTGTGTTGAAGTTCCAAACATTGACCATGTGATCACGGCCGCCAGTTGCGAGATAATTGGCCGTAGGGTGCCAGTTAAGGGTAAGACCCTGAATATGAGCATTTACACGGGTCTCAGGTGCATTGTTCTTTCGGATATCCCACCGCTGAACCATTCCCGAGTCATAGATGGTAGCAAACTTGGTTTCGAGATCAGGCCTAAATTGAACTTGTCTAGCAATGTCTCCCTGTCGAGTAAACACAGACACAGGCCGTTTTAGTCCTTGACGAAGGTCCCAAAGCCGCACGGTTCCATCACTGGCAGCACTTGCAAGCACATTGCCAGATGCCATCGCGCTGAAACTCAGTGATGATACAGGCGGTCTCATTGTTTCCTGGTTAGAGCTGGCTATCATTTGCCCATGGAGTGAATATATGAGAATCCTACCTGAAGTACAGGCCACGGCTATCTGGCTTTTGGTTGCCGATTGGCCCCATTCTAATTGCGAAGGCACCACTTTAGGGTCAATGGTTATACTTTTCATCTTGTGGGGTTCACTAAGCATCTCGACTATTTCAACCGAGTTCGAAGCTAAAACCGCTGCAAACTTTCGATCGCTAGATGCGCTCATGGCTGAAATAGGACTAGAGGACGTGTACTGGCAGGTGTGATTTCTCTGGGATTCGTAGGTATCTTCGACCGGTGATCTACCAGAAGGTCGTTGCGAGAATACTTTACCGAACCTGCTCCATGGATTCTGGCTAGCATCGAACGAGAGCAGCCGGCGCGGGGCACGCCTGTCTTCGTCCATGATGACTGAGTGCTCGACTACAGACTGGATCCTACTAAAGCTCAATGTATATCAAGGCGTTAACGGGAGAAGAGCAATTCATATAATATACATAATAGTGAAAACATGCTATACAAATGTAGCGACTATTTATTCCATTCGGCCGGCATAAGGGTTGTGCGTGATTCGAACGCTGTCGCGCTTTGAGATACGGGATGATGATGCACTAGGGACGCCAGGAGTACGTGGTGCTGAGGCATTTAACTGTGGTGTAGCGCTATAGCTTGAATTGACCGGTCTCCACGGGCCAGTTTTTCTAATCGATGATAACGTGGGCTCGGGCTCAAGCTCTTGCGGCTCCATGTCTGCTCTATGTTTCCAGTCTCGCGCTCTTCCGAAACTAGACTCTGCATACTTTTGAATCCTGTGTGCTCTTTGTATTAGTTTACGAGCACGCCGCGAAGTGCGCGCTTTATGCGCAGCCCGCTTGGCAACATGGAGTCCCACGTTAGCAAGAATTTCCACGGTCATTTGATACCCGGCATCTTTCAAGAGTGGCATGTTGCAAGAGTTAGACTAGCTCCATATCGGTACCAACATATTCACGTACAACATTATATCGAGTCATCCACAACTCGCCCTTTTTGGCTGGTTCATCTCCTATAAACGAATCACGAGTGATCTTTACCACAACAGGTTTCTCAAGATTAGGAGGGTCTACCAGCTGCTCATTATTCTCTCCTTGAAGATCAGCATAGGCGCTTGGCCACGACCCCATAAATGACGACTGGTATAAATTGGTCTGAAGCTGGAAATGGTTGAGTGCATACATTGCTTCCTGGGGACTCAGATTTTGCTGATGATCTTCATTCGAATAGTACGCAATGTTTGCCTCAATCTTAGATATCCGGGCTCGCAGATATGATCTGACGATAAATTTGAGACGTTCGAGTTGTGTCTCAACAATCAAGAGATTTACTTTGATATCCCGGTCTATTGAGTTTTCAAGTTCAAAAGAATGTTCATCAATGTATGCAATTAGTGTTTTGACCTCCTCTACCACGAACTCTATGTCGGCGGCCGCAAAGGGGAGAATTTCAGGGCACATACGCTCTGCGATCCATGCTTTTTTGAGTCTTTCACTTGGTTTTTCCTGGGTCACGGGCTTGCGCTTCAGCGACCCGATCAGATCGTCAATATCCATAGTCAGTTGACTTTTTGGCTGACAATGGACCAGCGAAGGGCGGAAATCGATGCCAAACGTGCGCGTCTCGAGGAGATGCGGCGTAAGCGCGAAGAAAAAGAGCGTGCAAAGGGAGCAACTGTTTCTAAAAATTCGTGGAAATCGGTAGTTGCTGTTGTTGCGTCGATTCCTCGCACCGTGCGTTACTCAAAGGCCACCCAAACAGAGCCCCAGCCCGAGAATACGGCATCTTCTAGTGAAGCACCGCAGGAAACTAATATCGGTGATAGTCAATTAGCTGCTGAAATTATCCAAGACGATGACGATTCCATCGAGACACATGAAAAGCCAACGGTGGAAGATGGCCCTGCACCATTCTCAATATCTACCCACTATGACCACGAGAAAGTTGATTTATTTCTCCAAGATGCTTTTAGAGTTATGGAAAGACAATCTAATGTTCTCATCAAGTACCATCAACCTGCAAACAATCTTGAAACCCCCTCAACAATTGAGCCGATGTTGCAGTTACCAGGTTCGCACTCGGTCACAAGTATCGACTGGAGTCCACATCATCAAAGCCTGATTGCGTGTGCATACTCTAATTCCAACTCTATTCAGAGTGCCGGTGGTAGCTGTGTTAAAGTGTGGAGCCTTGACTTTCCATCATCGCCCGAGTATACCCTAAAAGCTCCCACCGACCTCACAAAAGTCAGGTTCAGTACAGCAAATCCAGCATTGGTTTATGGCGCTGGTTACAATGGACAAGTGTATGTGTGGGACTTGAGACAAGGTCGTGACATTTTAGCAGCGATGCGGTCCGTAGCAGACGGAGGCGCACATTTGCTGCCAATTTGTGCACTCAATGTGGCCCCTAATATCAATCACGATATCCTGGTAAGCTTATCAGTGGATGGAATCCTGTGCATGTGGCCCAATGATAGACTCACACAACCTTTATCCAAAATTACGCTGACGCTGCCAGGAAAAACCCAGTCAATCTCAAGTACATGCATGTGCCTTAATCATGGCGATTCAAGTCTATTTCTTGTGGGCACTCTTGATGGTACAATCTATGCAGGCCGACGCGTAGACAGCGTAGGTGCAAAAGCAGGTGTTCTTGAAGAACCAGTGTACCGAGGGCACTCTGCACCAGTAACTGCTGTTGCATACCATCCTCAAAGGGATGATCATGTATTTATTAGTGCCAGCCTCGACTGGAGTGTGCGCATTTGGGATAGCAGCAGTCTTGAGATACCGTTCCCTGACGCGGTAACAACCGTAGCGTGGAGTCCTCATCACAGCGCCTGCTTTGTATGTTGTTATCGTAATATTGTACAAGTTTGGAACCTGGCAATAAGTACTGAGGAGTCGGTGGCAGAGTATGAGCTGGAGGACCTGGCATCAACCGTTGTTTGGGATCCATACGTGAAGACGCGTATTGCTTGCTGCAGTAAGGGCACGACTATTCTGTTGAACATATCGAGCGATGTACTGGAAGGAGTTTACGCGTTCAATTAATCAAAAGGCTTTCCCGAGTTTATGTGTCCATTGTGACCAGAGCTGCAACTGTAATGAACCCGCTGTATTGATATTTATAATTTAGTGCTACACTAATTTTATCAAAAGAATACTATTCGATAGCTAAGCGCATCATCTTAGACTAGTTTAAACAAAGTGATCTACAATTTAGAGTCAGGTTTGATCAAGGTGTTTGCAGCTTGCAACTTTTCGATCGTTTCTTTGACCAAGCGCTTGACAAGATCCTTGCAAGTGGGTACATCGTAGATTAGACCTACACTTTGACCCAAACTCCAAATACCGGCATCCTTATCACCAGTAACATAAACCTGTTCACCACGCTTGCCACTCATGAGAGCACCAACCTCTGGAGTGAAAGAGAAGTTCTTACCCTCGCGTTCTTGAATATCGAGGACCTCCTTACTGACAGGGTTGAGGTAGCAGCGCACAGAGTTGTTGAGGCTGCGCAAGAGTAAAGCAGTATCTGTTTCCTTGGCCTCAACCATTGCAAGCTTAATTTTTTCGTGAATGGGCGCCTCTACTGTAGCGAGCCAGCGAGTACCCATGTTAACACCAACTGCACCGGCGGCAAATGCAGCAGCAGATCCACTACCGTCAGCGAATCCACCAGATGCAATGATGGGAAGCTTAACAACTTGTTTGACGCGAGCGAGCAAAATCAATGTGGTAATATCGTCCTCACCAGGGTGACCAGCACACTCGAATCCATCAATAGAGATGGCGTCAACGCCCATCTGCTCCGCACGAACGGCATGCTTAACAGAGACACATTTGTGGATGATTATAGCCCTCTTCTTTTGTCTGATCACAGGCAACACAGGCTTGGGGTTACCTGCAGTTTCGAAGATACGAATGCCCTCTTCAATAGCGACTTGAGCATAGGCAGCATAGTCAGGTGCGTTCATTGAAGGAAGCATCGTCAAGTTAACACCAAACTGTTTTCCACCGCAAAGCGAACGTGTCAAACGGATCTCTTTGCGCAAATCCTCAGGGGTGGGCTGAGTGAGAGCACTCAAAAAGCCAAGGGCACCAGCGTTAGCGACTGCTGCAACCAGTTCAGCACGAGCAACCCACTGAAGACCTCCCTGTACAAACGGAGCAGCGACACCACAAGTTTTCGTTAACCAAGTTTCAAGAGACATATGTAGGACTGTATAATCACCGACAGTGTCACATGCGGGCCTTTTATAAAATACCCTTGCCCACCTGGGGTAAGCAAAATGTGGGGTAGGCCGAGGGTGGGTGGTGGTAAGCCGAGGGACATCACCTGGCCACTGATCGCGCTATTATAGTCCCCACATGCTACTGAGGGGTAATGTTATTGTGAGCAGGGTGTATTGGCGCTAGTTTCCTATCATTATATATTTCCCCGTGATGGTCATAGATTAGCGCTCCGACGCCGCATCTTTGCCACATGTTTCGATCCGGCTTGAATTTTTCAGGATTCAGGTTTTATGCTACAAGGCATCACAAACTCTCTGCAAATGTGAAAAATCCAGGAAAGGGTAAAACGATTTTAACAAAGAAACTTACAAAACGCCAGAAACTATCGATCCCTATTAAGCGTACGGTAAAACCTACATCGCTTGATATGGGCGATTTCGACAGATTGAGGGGCGTTAGTACCGAAGAACGCACCACACACCGTAATTTATTAGACAAGATTACCCAATTTAGCCAACTCAAGATTCACAAATCAGTTGCCGAAGCTATTGAACAGCACAAAAAAATTCATGCACCCACTGCCATTCAAAAGGTTGCCATCAAGGCACTCAGAGCCAAGTACGACTCGCCCAAAACATGGCTACTAGCTGCGGAAACTGGTTCTGGTAAAACTTTGGCTTATCTGGCGCCTGTCATCTCGGATCTCTTGGAACAACCGCGACCAGAAGAGCCACGCCTCGGCGCTGTAATTTTGGTCCCCACCCTAGAGTTGGTTAGACAAGTAGGTCAGAGTCTTGATGAGTTTAAGGCAGATCTCACTACTTTCTATGAAACGGCACCCGCGAACCAGAAATTACTCAAGTGCATCATTCATGGTCTGGACGTACTTGTCACTACTCCTGATAAGCTACTCAACTTTTGCAAACAATATTCAGCAATGGCAGAGCGGGTTTTTCCTCTTGTTCGGCATCTTGTGGTAGATGAGGCAGACTCATTGCTGAATGAGTCCTTTTCGAAATCAACAATGCAGGTGATTTCCAAATGTGAAGAACTTAAACACCTCGTATTCTGCACTGCAACGATTCCTAATCATTTCGATAAGGTCCTTCGCCAGAATTATCCTGAAGCTAACCGGTTGATTACCCCAAGCATTCACCGTCTGCCTCGGCATATTGACTTTAGAGTTATTGAGGTTTGGAGAGCTCCCTATAATGACAACAAAGAGTTGGCTTTACAACAGGCTCTCTATACTCTCTATAATGATAACTCTGAACCGGGACAACTAAAGCGGGTTGTGGTTTTCGTTAATCGCCGTGAGCAAGTGGACCCACTCGTTGAAAGCCTTAATGACGCAGGCTATAATGCTGTGGGTATGGCTGCAAAGTTAAGTGCCCAAGAGCGTTACGATTTGCTCGAGGATTTCATCACACCCCCCAAGTCGTGTAACAACCGTGAAGACTCTCTCAGGGTACTTGTGGGCACTGATTTAATTGCCCGTGGAATTGACATGAACAAGGTCCGTCACGTTATTCTCTATGACTTGCCGTGGTCCTCTGCTGACCTCTTACACCGTGCGGGTCGTACAGGGCGCCTCAATTCAAAAGGTCGCGTGCTTTTATTTGTGTCGCGCAAAGATAGCAAAGGCTGGGTTAAAGGACTTGAAAAGATCGTTAAAAAGGGTCAAGCCCTAGCCTAAGTTGTTTGAACAGGCTATGCATTAGCCTTTGTCGAACAAAGTGCTATTAGGCGTAACTGTTTCTCTGTGAGTTTCAGGAAAACAGTTCATTGTTTTTCCCCGATATCTGACTTGATTGTGCTATGAAAATCACTTTAAAAAGTTGTGGTTGAAACATGCTCAATTAGAGTTCGCCTGTACATACAAATCAAACATGCATTAAATGACTTGAACTTTAGATAGCCAACTTTGAAGAATATTCTTTATATATCCCAGTTCTCGCTCGATCTTTTGAAAAAGTCGGTGAAAATTGATTGAGAGCATATTGCGGAACCCCAGCTCTCGAGAACATAAAGCGACCCACCAACAATTACTTAAGGAGCCAGAAAGTTACACTGTTTGCATTCCATGGACAAGACAGCTACAAATCAAAAGAGACGATCAGCGGAATACCCGTTTGAGCAAATGATAGGTATTGATGATGTGCTGGACGCAGAGGAGCAGGACTATTTGCCAGCAATTGATCCAATTTTGAGTGACCTGATTAGTGTTATGCCCGATATTAACCAGGTTCAGCAACTTGATCTGGCCAACAGAGGTATAAAGAATGTGGATCATCTTGAGCGAGCAGCTCCCAGGCTCAAACGACTTGATCTGGCAAATAACCGCATCCAGAGCATTTCTTTTGCACCACCAAGTCTAGATTGGCTCAATCTCAGCTACAATGATGTTGGCCCCACAAGTATTATGAGGATGGATTTTCTCACTGTGCTCAACCTGTCTCACAATAAGCTAAAGGATATTCGCCCAGTACTGGGCCTACAAATGCTTACTCAATTGAACCTTAATTATAACTCCATTACCACTTTGGACGGTATTGAGTACCTTGGAAACCTCTCTGCTTTGTTTGTAGATCACAATTGCCTGCAGGAACTTGCGCTCAAAAACAAGCGCCTTATGATGCTGAGCGCCACTGATAACTACATTACAAAAGCGGAATTCAGCTGTCCTCACCTTGAGAGGGTATACCTATGCAACAATCGTCTTGCCGAGCTCAATGGGCTCACAAGCACCAAAGTGTTGACCGCCCGTAACAATCACAGTAATTTGAATTATACTGCATTCCAGATGCTAGAGGAGCTCTATATCTCAGGAAATGTTGGCGCCAATATTCACAGGAATAGACTGCGTACTCTAGAGTGGGACTGCAGGGGGTCTTTTGACGCAAGATGCATGAGAGATATGCAGGTGGCGTTATTCAGTGGTAGTCTCAATCTTTTGTCTTTGAACTATTCCTTTTTTCCAGTACAGCATCTTGAGCTGGTAGGCGTTGGCATGGAGATGGTACCGTCGTGGTTGCCTCAACGGTTCCCGTGTTTAACCGTTTTGAACTTGGCATACAACCACATCAGTGATCTCTCATTAGGACCCATAGGTGAGTTCCAGCATTTGCATAGCCTTGGGCTCTACGGAAACAATGTATATGATATCAACGCGCTAATCGATGTCGTCCGTAACCTTCCATTTCTGGGGGCTGTAGATTTTCGCGCTAACCCAGCAACGACTGATTACTATGAAATTGTCCCTCAATGCCGCGATAAGAATGCATATGAACAATATATGCATGTGTTGAGCAAACCCACTCCCCCCACAGACGATCCAAGTTACGTGCAGTACTTTAGACTCATGAAAGGGCTGGGAATCTGGTGGCTAGATGGCTCACAAATCAGCCACTCTAACGAAAATAATGAGTGGTCAGGAAAGTATGGGCTTGCAAGTATACGCTCAGACAATAGCCTACAGCTTCCCTGCCCACCATCTTATGGGGAGCCAGTTCCATGTGCGCAGTCTGCCGATTTAATGGCAAATGTTGTACTCGGATATTTGCATGATGAGTTTGATCAAGCAAGGGGGTTCTATTAGATCATTTAGCTATCAAATGCTCGGCATATATAAGTTCTTGGCTACAGGTGAGGTGCATAGCCGATGCATGGCATGAAGCGGAGGCATTTTTTTCTCTCTCTCTTCTATGAGCCTGGCTTTCATGTTTGTATTCGCAAGGTTAGCTAAATGACCTATCTAATTAGTCTAATTGTCATTGATCTCCTTGTGAACCCAGTTGGGCAAAACAAAGGAGGCCTCGTGAATACGAGCATTGTAGTAGCGGTTGAGCTTCTGCTCTTCCTCTGCGGACCATTTGCGCAAAGGCTTGCTAACTACAGCATTCTTATCCTTGGAGCAAACCATAAACCCGATCTGACCACTAGGGTAAGTAGGGATGGTGGTGTAGGCGTACTCAGCAACAGGGAAAACCTTCTTGCAAGCGGCCTTAAGGTCCTTGATAATTTTGAGATGAATCCACATGCACTCTGCCTGGGTAGTGATAACACCCTTCTCGGTGAGAGACTCATTCAAAAGGCGGAAGTAGTCTTCCTTAAAAAGAGACTCTGCAGGTCCTTCGGGGTCAGAGGAATCGGTGATAATTACGTCAAAATGGTTTTTGTATTGCTTGAGGAATTCAAAGCCATCACCAACATGGACCTTGACCTTGGGGTGCTGGAATCCTACACTCATTGAGGGCAAGAACTTCTTTGAGACATTGATAACAGCCTCGTCAATATCGCAAAGAACAGCTTCCTCGATGCAGTCGTGCTTTACCACTTCGCGCAAAACACCACCGTCACCACCGCCAATAACCAAAACACGCTTGGGATTGGGGTGTGAGTTCATTGCCAAATGGGTGATCATCTCCTGGTAAGAGAATTCGTCACGCTCAGTGGCCTGGATAACACCGTCCAGTACCAAGACATTGCCGTAATCGGTACTTTCAAAAACGAGAACATCCTGGTACTTGGATTGTTCAACGTGGAGCACCTGCTTGACACGGAGAGCCATTGCCTGGCCAGGCCACATAGTATCAGAGATTTCACGGAACCATCCGTCCTGGATTGACTTGTGAGTGAGAGGCATGAGTAATTTCAGCGAGTGGGGCGTCTGCGCAATACTTGGTGCTGGTTTATGCACATGCAGTGTGGCGTCCCTCTCTGTCTCCAACCTTTTTCCGGCGCAGTCTAGCAAAGCCTTTGTACCCAACCGGATAGCGTCGAAAGGTACGTCCGGGGGGTTACTGCTGCTCTCAACTATGTTCAGAGACAGGACAAACCTGTTTGTGTCCTTTCGCCAATCCTACACTCACACACCCTATGTCGCAGATAGCTCAAATCAGCCTTTGATACATGATGGATTTGAGGCAATTGAGATGAATGATCTGCCACCTTCATGGCTTGATGTATCCTCTAAAGTAGACGTGGCGCTATTGCAGATTCAATCTGAGATGGCAACGCTCACGCAACTTCACAAAAAAAATGCGCTTCCCGGATTCGATGATAGAACAGCTCAGGAGCGTGAAATCGAACGACTGACGTTTAAAATCACCCAGTCATTGCACAAGTGTCAAGCAATTGCCAAACAGTTTGAAGGTATGGTCGTACATGAGGACGATGCACAGCGCAAAATGGCTACCAACATCAGCATTGCTATGGCCCAAAAGATTCAGCAAGTCTCCTCAATGTTTAGACGGATGCAGAGCTCCTACCTCAAGCAACTTCGCTCGGATGCTAATATGGGCCTTCCTCATATTAATGAGTCGAGTGGAATCGAAACCGATGTCAGTTTAAGCCAGCAAACACTTGAACAAGTAGGCCCAGATACGCAAAACTTGCAACAGCGAGAACAGGAGATCAATCGTATTGCGCAGGGTATTTTAGAGGTTGCCGATATTTTCAAGGATTTGCAGACAATGGTCATTGATCAGGGCACACTTTTGGACCGTATCGATTACAACATTGAGACAATGGCAGTGGAAGTCAAGCAGGCAGATAAAGAGCTAACAAAGGGCTCGCAATACCAAAGACGTACGCAAAAGTGCAAAATAATTTTATTGTTATCTCTGATTGTGTTTGGACTTATCTTAGTGCTACTATTGAAACCGCGAAGATAGTCAAACCTCACCGCTATTAGAAAAGAAATTACTGTCTCCCGGTGGCTGGTATAAAAGAGCAATTCATGACTCTCAATAGAACTGAATGCCTCAAAATGAGTTATGCACCTGCCGTATACTCACAAGATTCCGGCCTTATTCAATTTTTGATATCAATGAGAATATACTGCATCTGAAGACCTCGTTTCACTAGATTATCCTCGTTTGTTATTGTCCTGTTGGACCAAATTACTAAATAAATTATTTTAGACCACCTGTAATGGCCAGATAAGTTCGGCATCCTGATGCCTCACCACACGGTGTGCGTTTTCCAAATCAGGTAGCATGGCGTCCACGTCTTCGTCGCTTATATCAGGATGATTCATTGCATATTTTGCAATAAAGCGATTGAGAACAACAGAGTCGATTAGCTGTCCCGCGCGAACCTGATGTATAATGTGTGTACGGTATTGGGAAGCTAATGCAACACTGAGAACCTCAAACTGGGCAGGAGAGGACTCCCCAACAGTTGCAATCAATGCCATAATGTAATCTGGGTCTTCTGACGCCTTTTCCTTGTCAGTGCTCTGAGCCCACTCTTCAGAAACACTGCCGCCAGCCCGAAAATATGCATATATCCACTTGTGCCTAAGGTGTGATGGTACCTGAGCACGAAGGCTAGCAATTAGCTCACGCGATTGCGCGCTTGTAGATCCGTAATTGGTGAGTGGAAAGCTGTCCAGTAAAGTCTCCAATACTTGTGAAGGAACCGGGCCATCCACTTTGTCCTGATGCATCTTGAGAGCCAGTTCGACACCATATGCGTTACCTGCGCGGGAGTACGCTAAAAGAATATGGTCAATTGTCTCACCTCTCAGTTCTGCGTGGGTTTTGATTCTAGCCAATAGGCCCGTAAACTGTGCCATGTTTTTCCGGGACGCAAGTCCAAAGCGCTCAAAGGCGCGTACCAAGTCCAATTGGCATTCGCTGTATATTTCCTTCGCATTTGAGTCGGCAATAGTAAGCAGAGGCCATAGTTCATCAGTAGACTCGACCCATACTAATAAGAACCTCAGGGATGCGGGTGTGATATCTGCTGCTAACAAGTCTTGAATGACGCTCAAATCGGCACGAATCTTCTCGCGAAATTCAGCTGGTACCGATGCAGTATCACGCTGAGCGGTGAAGTAACGGCTAAGAGTCGAGAGTAACTCCTCACTGGAGAGACCTGAGACGTGCACTCCAGAATCGGCATGCTTCTGGGCTAATTCTTGAGCATCAGCAAGGGGGCCGCATTTAGCCTTGAGTCTAAACAGCAGATCATCAATGGTATCAAGGTGGGTATCTGTTGAGCGTTCAAGGTCCATGTACTCATAAAAGGATGCTACAAAGCGCTCAAATCGGCTAAGGTCCGGTATTCCCACGAGTTCGACCACGTTACCTTCCATTCCAAGAGAATACTCCGTCGGGTGGCTCACTTCGAGAGCACGTGCGAGCACCGCTTCGGCTTGAGCACGGGCACTTCTGATGAGAGGACGCTGACCTGCAACACCTGCCTCCCAATATCTAGCCAAGAACTGCATAATAGCCCACAATGCAGTAGGGTTAGCGGTATAAATCATGGGCAAAAGTATATCATCAACTTTCTGAATGACTTGATAATGGGGAGCGTTGGCGATCACGTTAATCTGGAGCCAAGCATCAATATCTTTGGAGCTCAAATTGCGATTCGTTAGCAGAGATCTCAACTTTTCATCGACTTGCGGAACTTGGCGAAACGAGTGAGGACGCACACGAGTGCTTTTCAATGGCCGGTGCATATCACGGAGTTTTTTAATAGTAGAAGTGTAATTACCATTGCGGGCGGTCTGTACCGGGGATAAAAGACTCTCCAAGACGCTATATTCTTCAACTACCCTGGTAAAGCGTCGCATGTAGAAGGAGCGGTTATTGTTTAGGGCCCTTTTAGGGCCTCCAGCTGTGCCTCTATGCTGACTAGCTTTTTACGTGTATGTAAATTCACATGATGCAAGCGCCCGTGGCGATCAAGTGTGGCGTCAAAGGTCCAGCTGAGCCTGTCATGATGACTAAGAATAGAACATATCGGTTCCCAACTACACTGTCTCCTCCAAAATGCGACGGTCGTCACGAATTAGCGACCAGGCCGAGGCTACTCGTGCCAAGCCCGAGGCACCGGCAAAGCCTGCTCCTGTGGCTAAGCCGGCGAAACGCAAGGCCAAGCGTCCTAAACAAACTACAAAGGCGCGTCCCAAACCCACCCCGGCGCCAAAGCCTCAAAACTCCACAGTGGATGACCTTGTTCCGGTATTTGATCGCTTGGATGATAATTTAAGATTACTTTTCCACCTCGAAAAGTTTGTTTCTTTGGTATATTACGATCCGCACGAGGCAAAACTAGACACAACTGCGATCTTCAAAGAGTGGTACGTGAAACATGATCCTTGGGAGCCAGCGCTGGCCGCTGCACCCAATCGTGTTGAACGACGTCATATAACCAGATTGATGGACGAATGTAGCCAGGTAGTGCGTCAACTGCATGCTCAAGAACGTGCTCCCAAAAAAATCAAATTGGAACAGATTTCCGAGCCCACCCATGAGCAAGAGCCTGTTAATGCGCAAGCACATGAGTCAGAATACGAAGACGACAGTGATGAAGGTACAGAACAGAAGCCTAGTTCAATTAGTTCGCAAAAATCGATCTCATGGACTCACCCAAGTCACCTCGTTCAATCATCATGCGACTCGCTTGATGACTTGCTCAATTCCTATAAACTTATCGAAGAAGACTATGCTCTTGACGATCAAAAATGGAGAGAACTAGTGGCATCGCGTGCCTCAACCCTGGTTGAACTAAAGGAAGCCAATGAAACAGGACTCTTAAAGGAGGCTGCGTATCAGCAGGAATTAGCGGAAATCCCCAAATTCCAAGATCCGCCCCGACCTGCGACGTATTATGATAACCTTCTGACGGCAATCATAGAGCGTGGCAAAGGATTTGCCAAACGTCGCAAAGCTGTGCTCAATGATGCAAAGAAAGCGGCACAGAACGTTGAAAACTACCATAAACGTCTTGCAGGTGCGGAGGAACGCATGAGAAAAGAGCAGGAGCGTGAGATCAAAAACCTGCACAAGCGTATTGCAGACCTCGTCAACCAAAAATGGAAGCTTGCCCGCAAAGTAGTGGACCAGCGTCGTCAAAAACTTCTTGATGAAGAAAATAATCAAAAGCGTAAGGAGTACCTTAACCAAGTCCTTGAGCAAAGTGAGCAGATCCTTCAAAATCAATACAACGATGAGTCTCTAGAGGATGAAATGCAGGCGTTATCTAGCGAACCAGAGAGTGATGACGATGAGGGCGAAGTCGATGATGATGAGGATGCACACCTCACCATGGAACAGTTACGTGAGAAGTACAAGGATGCTATTGAAGAGGCGAAGCGCCAGCATGAGCTCCGTGAAATAGATCATGAGGACGAAGATGACGAACTAGAATATGTCGATGAGGAAGCCGAGACACTTGGTGATACGGAAGTTAATCCAGTTGAGTCTATGTCTGCTGAAGAACTCAAGCGTATGAACGATGCGTATGCTAAAGAAAAATCAGAGTCGGATATCTCCCTCTCAGAATCTCAATCCGAGTCTGCCTCTGAAGGTGAGTCTGAAGAACAGACGAATGGTTCCCTTGCTATGCTCCTCGGTGGAAATGTGGACGAAGAAAGTGATGAAGATGTTGTCATGAGTGACGAAGCCATGAGTGATGTCGATATGGCAGATGAGAGACATCAATCAGGCGATGAAGTACCTAAAGAAGCTCCAGAAGGCTCTGCTGATTCGCCTGCTTCGTCGGATGCATCCCCCGCTGCGTCTCCGGCTACCCCTCCTGCAGAAGAGGACACAGTCGTCGCCCTTGAGCAACCAACAATTGAAGTTGTGAAGCGCGAACACAAAATTGAATCACCTTTTCTTTTGCGCGGCGCTTTGCGTGAATATCAGCGTGATGGTCTGGACTGGCTGGCCGGTCTATACAATACCCAGACGAATGGTATTCTCGCTGATGAAATGGGTCTTGGTAAAACCATTCAGACAATCTCATTGCTGGCCTACCTTGCATGCGAGAAACATATATGGGGCCCTCATCTGATTGTGGTTCCCACTTCAGTAATGCTCAACTGGGAGATGGAGTTCAAGCGATTTGCACCTGGTTTCAAAGTCCTAACATATTATGGTAACCCCCAGCAGCGTAAAGACAAACGTAGGGGATGGAATAAGGAAGACACATGGCACGTTTGTATCACATCTTATCAGCTTGTAATTCAGGATCAAGCAGCGTTCAAACGCAAAAGATGGAAGTACATGATTTTGGACGAAGCCCACAATATTAAGAATTTCCGGTCACAAAGATGGCAGGCGCTCCTAAATTTCAACTCGGAGCGACGTTTACTTCTCACCGGTACTCCACTGCAAAACAATTTGATTGAGCTATGGTCACTACTTTATTTCTTAATGCCTTCGTCAAAAGGTACTCAAATGATGCCAGAAGGCTTTGCGAATCTCGAGGATTTCCAAGAGTGGTTCTCACGGCCAGTTGACCAAATGGTTGAAGAAGGCACGGAGGCTGACGCTGAGACGAGAAATACCATCAACAAACTGCATCAGGTATTACGGCCATACATCCTGCGGCGACTCAAAGTAGATGTGGAGAAACAGATGCCTGGAAAGTACGAGCATATTATTTATTGCAAGCTCTCAAAGCGCCAGCGATATCTTTATGATGACTTTATGTCACGAGCTGCAACTCAGGAAACGCTCGCGAGTGGTAATTTTATGGGAATTCTAAACTGTCTAATGCAACTTCGTAAAGTGTGCAATCACCCTGACTTGTTTGAGGTTCGGCCCATTAAAACTTCCTGGGCAATTTCGCACTCTGTTGTTCACCAACATCTACACACATTCAAAGCATATGAGGTATCACAAAATTGGGCGAATCAGGTGAACCTAGATTTGCTTAATCTCGTATTCATTAATTTTGAAGATGATCATCGCTCATATTGCCTTATGGCTCAAGATCAGTACAAGGATGACACTCCTTTGAGTCGCTTGTCTGCATTGGAAGAGATTGAAGAGCCAGGAATTGAAGAAATGACGAGTCTCCAACGTTGGGCTCAGTACTCTGTTAAAAAACGCCGCCTAGAGCGCGAGCTCGCCAAACGTCGCGCACAGTACCTTTGCTACTTCAAAACTAACCGTGTGCCTCTTTATGGTCGTGATCTACGCAAAGCGGTCACGCTCGCGCCTCGTCTGCCACCACTCAATCGACCTAAACGCGGATTCAACTGGAATTTTGATTTCAATAACTTGATTATGAGTATCTCAGACCGCGAACAGCAACTAAAAGAGATTATCACTCGTTTCGCCTTCGTAACACCCGAAGTTGTGTGTCTTGATTATCCCAAGCTAATGGCAGGCCCTATTACAATGGAAGACCTCAGTGAAGTTGGTAAACGTCAAGAATTCCATGAGTCTCAAGTACGCTTGTCAATTCAGTTCCCCGATAAGCGTCTGCTTCAGTATGATTGCGGTAAACTGCAAAAACTCGACACCTTACTTCGCGAACTTATCCCTAAAGGCCATCGTGTTTTGATTTTCACGCAAATGACACGTGTCTTGGATATCTTGGAGCAGTTTCTCAATATCCACGGTCATCGTTACCTCCGTCTTGATGGTGCCACTCGTGTAGAAGAGCGCCAAGTTCTCACTGAGCGGTTTAATAAAGACCCTGGTATTCCAGTGTTTATTTTGAGTACTCGTTCTGGTGGTCTAGGTATTAATTTAACGGGTGCAGACACTGTCGTTTTCTACGATTCTGACTGGAACCCCGCCATGGATCGCCAGTGCCAGGATCGTTGCCATCGTATTGGACAAACTAGAGATGTGCACATTTACCGGTTCGTTAGTGAATACACCATCGAAAGTAACATTTTGCGGAAAGCCACTCAAAAAACTATGCTCGATAATGTCGTTATCCAGGAGGGTGGCTTCACTACTGACTATTTCAAGAAGGTGAGTGTGAAAGAGATCATTACTGGTAAAGAAGCTGAAACTACTGAAGAGACAGCAGTGGTTGCTGGTGACCAAGAGCCTGACTTTGAGGCCGCTTTACAAGGCGCGGAAGATGCTGATGATGTAGCAGCAGCAAATATGGCAATGTCCGAAGCGCGTCTCGATGTGGAGGAATTCTCCGAAGCCAACAAACCTGAGGAGAAACCAGAGACTGAAAATAATACCGCTGAGCCCGAAGAAGAGGAAGAACAGGTGCCGGAAGGCATTGGACATGTCGACGACTATATGATCAAGTTTATTGAGGAAGGACTCTACGATAGTGAATAATTATTTATGATGTATATACAAATTTTATGGAAATTTTCCCACAGACAGGGTATTAGATCCTGTCCTCACCATCAAACTGCTTGTAAATACAAATTTAGGCGTCCAATAGCAGATATCTACGGTGGTTTCGGAGTGTTCAGCATTGTTTCAGCCAACTATTCCGCCTAGTTCTTGATGGCATCTTATTGTTCGCTAAACGATAAGAGTGTTGGCCCGCAATTTCTTCGACTTGATGTAGTAGCACCGCGTCAGATTCTATGCTATTTGGTTCACCTTGGGTCGTACAGAGTGAATTCTACCTGCTCGACAACGTACACAGCTGTAAAACACCATCTTGAATACCCTGACCTAGACGAAACCACATACTGCAGGGCAGGCTTATCAGAGTCTGCTTGAAAATCACAGATAACAGATTTAGTTATGAAGCTATACTTGAAGATTAACTCACTGGCACTTCTATGCCAGTACACGAGGTATGATCGTCTAAACCTTAAACAAATTGATATCGCTACTTGAGTTTTTTTCATGGCATTGTCACCTTGCCGCTTGGTGAATTATGGATATTGTAACTATAGGTAGTCATACCCGGCAGGCGTGGTGTATGAGTCCTGATTCACTGATATAGATGCTGGATATGTTGATAGGATGTAATAGCCCCGTTTAATTATAGTACGCATTATTCTTGAATGCTGTCTATTTAATTTACTTTATAAAAATTCATTTATAGCTTCAAGTCAAAAGGGTCATGTTTTATTTATTGTCAGCTGAACCGCCTCATGCTTCTTAGCTTGGATATCCGCGTCGGAAACAAGTACTGCTAATGCAACGATTAATCTGTGCATGCACACTTTTTCTGCGAAAAATCAGTTGGTATTTTGGCGGCTTAAGTCGACGTCTCTCTGAAAGCACTTACATATGCTGGCTAATTAAGCATCTATTCGAAACAGCCCACAGCAGGACTTGATATGAAGTTCCACCCAATCTTTGTCTAAAATTTTGAATACAAGTATTAGGATTTCCAAGTCTACCCGAGTCTATAGTATTTGTGAATAAGAAGCGGCTTGGCGGTACCATCTATACGCATGCCGTGCCTAAAAGATGTAAGGCGATATGCTCAATGACGGATGAGTTGGGAGGATCTGCAAGGCGGACTTGGGATCACGAAGTATGATGGCTCAACGCATCTTGCCCACACTCGTGCGTGTAATCTACCAGCTCGGTTGATTTTGAGTGGGAAGCTCGGCCGTCTATCAGGAACCGATCGTCACGCCATGTGACGCCGCATGTAGAATGCATGCCGATCACCCAACTTTGTCTAGGGATTTTTATATTTAATGAAAAATACTCTAGGAGAAGCAGCTCGCAAAGGGACATTAGCGGATACATACGTTACATCGGATTGAACTATCACCCAGATAATATTTTTTTTTTCTTAATATCTGCAACGGCGCCGTTGTCACCCTTGTGGTATGTAATCCGATAACCTGTATGTAGATACAACCCCCCACCACGTGAGTATTCTTTTGGGAGGCTGGGTGAATTAAGCTGATAGAGTTTGTTTGAACTGGTATTTACGGAGAGGAGCGATCTCCAATGCGTACGGAAAAGAGACCTGTTCCGTTCCGGTTGATGGTGGAGGCTTTCCTCAGCAACCGCTAATCCTTAGTGGCTCTTGCATATGTGCTGACTACTCAGGGTAAGGGTAAAACGGCGCTGCAGGGTTTTAGTTTGAGATTGCGCATCAGGACTTCACTTCCCTCTCATGTCAAAAACGGTTTTGTTATGCTGTCCGGGGGAAAGCGAGGTCGCAAGACGCCTTGAAGATCTGAATATTGCATACACACGGACAGATAATATCTTAAAGGATATCCTTTTGTGTGTGGAGCCGGTTTGCGCCGTGTTTGAGAATGCATCACCCCATCTTGTTGAGTTTTGCAGGTTTTGCCTTCAAAGCACAATATCTACCGTTGTAGAGAACCCCAAGAGTGATGCTGAAATTGAAATAGCCTACGGGAGCTTATCACAGCGCTTTGAGCCATGGGTGCTCGATAAGCTCAGGAGTTGCAACTACGATGTTGTCAAAGGAGTGGAAAAGATTGATATTAGCGTCGATGAACTTGTTAACCCCGAGAGGCTACGTGAGTTGCGCGAAGATCCTACGCTTGATGGCACAGACTTTAATGTTTGCAGCTATAGTGCGAATGACTTGGTTATTGTTGGCGCTATACTTTTTGAGTATGCTATGAAGCGTGCCGGAATTGAGGTAGAGTTTGATCGTTTACTTTACCTTATGCTCGTGTTAAGGGCATGCTATGGGTTTAGGGGCTACCACTGTTTCAGGCATATTCTTGATGTCGCCCAATACATCTACTACATGGATAAGAATGGTCTATGCTACCACGACACAGACGAACGCGTTAGTGGTATTGATGCATGTGCACTGATTGTTTGCGCCCTGGGCCACGATCTGTTGCACCCCAACGTTACAACCCCGACAATTGTCAAGGCCAGCCCCGAGTGGGCCAACAAATTCGGGTGTTTGGAACAGTTTCACTATACTGTATACATGTCATTATTAAAACCCCTCTTGCCTGAGGTCATTTCTATTGATGGCATGATGGAGAAAATGCATAATCTTATTGCTGCCACTGAGATGAGACTGCATTCTGATTACTTGGCGCGACCGCTAGACAACACACATCAAGGACGCGACAATTTCTTATGTCTTGTACTTAAGATGGCCGACATATGCAACTGCTCAAGGGTATTCGACTCATCAATACGTCAAACAATCAGCCTTGGGGTCGAAATTGCCGGTGAGGTGCGCGTACGCGACGAGCTCCAATTGTCTCCTGGTCAGCACAGTGCGAGCAAACCAACCACCAAATTCGGAGAAAATGAACAAGAAGTGTGGGAGCGTATTCAGCGTGACCAGGTGGGATTCTCAGAGGCGTTTTATCTGCCCATCTGGGAGAAGCTATACAACACCAGTAGTGCCACCAATAAAAAACTTTTGGAGCGTATCAAGGTAAACTACGATAGCACTACCGCAAAATACCTCAGCAAGGAGATCCCCGAAGGCTTTTTTTTTTGACCAATTATTTATTGAATAGTCCAGACTAGAGTATTTATGTAGCAAACAGTCGCCTCCAGGGCGTGTAACAAAAACGAAATTACTAGATTCAAAGCTGCATCCAGTGTTTTTTGCTCAGCAAAATAAATGGGTGCTGCCAAGAGTTGGCTGATGAAATGCTCAGCTGATGCACAGGGGAAATTGATGATTGACGCGCCAATGGGTGGAAAATGAAAGCTCAGCCAAACTTTAGGATTAAACCCACCATCTAACGTCATTCCTTTGGCAGTTTGCCTTCCTCCTGAGCTGCACGAATTTCTTCAAACATCTTTAGCATCTTTCGGCGAGCGCCCAACGCATTAACACCTCGCGCCTCTAATTCCTTGTCGTTCAACTTGATAACTTCCTGCCATCTCATACCTGCAAGATTTTCTGTGTATTTATGCAGGCGTAGCGAGCGCAGCCAGGCGCCGATGTCTGCTAGAAGTTCAGGATCCATAAAGTTGACAACTCGCGAATGTGATGGCGCTGGAGAGCTTGGTGGAAACCTTTTTGTTGTGCGGCTCTCCTCACTATCACTATGATGCTTTTCATCTTTGGGCCTACCAATTGGTTGCAGGCGTGGTTTTGTAGGCCACCAGTCAGTTGCTGATTTAGGACGCACAATCTCCTGACTTGATGGCCAGGGATTGAATGAAGATGGGCGGAGAAATGCCTGCGAGAAGTGGTCCTGTTTACCAATATATGGCCTCATAGGGCTTCCGCCAAGCCGCAGAGGTGTAGCTTGCGGTGCATGTGCTGGGATAGTATGGCCATGCGGTGGTGCTGGAACTGGGGCATGTGGCCCGTGGGGAACAGGGTCGCGGACCAGCCGGTCAAAAACCCCAAAGTCCCCAGACTTGCGGGTAGCACACGCTTCAGACACGAACGCCAACTCTTGAGGCGTGCAGCGGTTTATAATCGTACTCAAAACGCCTGTGCGCTCGCCAGGTGCCAGCCCGTCGAACCACGCCTCAAAGGTCGTATCTGAACTACCTGCTTCCGTTTCCTCGACCCATTTTCTTTCGCCCTTGGATCCCATAGGGCTATCCATAGCGTCGGGCATGCGTAAGCAGGACACTTGCCGGTTGGGAGTCTAAGGGGCAAAGTGAGTAAAATCAAAGCGTCAGTAAGTAGGCATTCATTAGATGAGCAACCTCGCAGATTTCTGATATCAATGCTCGTGTTGGTTTGCGTACTCATTATGTTGAGCGAAAGCTTCCAATCTGAGCTTAAGGCTATGTAGTTACACCCATTAAGCTAGGCTATCTAAAATATACTAAAATTTTAGCATTACAGCTGCTAAAATTCACTGAAATATCAATCTCTCACATGACCTTCCCCACCTTGTTTGGCTTACCGCAAGGTCCAACTTACGTCACCTTTTCAACCTACAATGCGCGACGTAGCAGACCCGGATATCGACAGTATTGTAGACCGGCTGCTGGAGGTGAGGGGCAGCCGACCAGGTAAAGCCGTGCACTTGCAAGAGCATGAGATCCGGTGGCTTTGCACCAAGGCCCGAGAGATCTTCATTCAGCAGCCTATTCTCCTCGAGCTGGAGGCGCCCATCAAGATCTGTGGTGATATCCACGGGCAATATTATGACCTACTGCGCCTTTTTGAGTATGGAGGGTTCCCACCGGAGGCAAACTACTTGTTTTTGGGAGACTATGTAGACCGTGGCAAGCAGAGTCTCGAAACAATCTGCTTGTTGCTTGCGTACAAAATCAAGTACCCCGAGAACTTTTTCATTCTTCGTGGTAACCACGAGAGTGCTTCAGTGAATCGTCTGTATGGCTTTTACGATGAATGCAAGCGTCGCTACAATATCAAGCTGTGGCGCACCTTCACCGACTGTTTCAACTGTCTCCCGATCGCTGCAATTATTGATGAAAAAATCCTCACAATGCACGGTGGCCTTAGTCCCGATCTCAAGAGCATGGATCAGATTCGCCGCGTGATGCGTCCCACAGACATCCCCGACGTAGGTCTTCTCTGCGATTTGTTATGGAGTGATCCCAATAAAGACATCACGGGATGGGGTGATAATGACCGTAACATCTCGTTTACGTTTGGCCCTGACGTGGTCTCACGGTTTTTGGACCGCCACGAACTCGATCTCATTTGCAGAGCCCATCAGGTTGTCGAGGATGGTTACGAGTTCTTTGCAAAGCGTCAGCTTGTCACGCTTTTCTCGGCACCTAACTATTGTGGTGACTTTGACAATGCTGGAGCAATGATGAGTGTTGACGAGAGCCTCCTCTGCTCCTTCCAGATCCTCAAACCAACTGAAAAGAAGAAAAAGCCTGCGCAAATCCAACAGTCTGCTGGACAATCTCGTCCGGTAACTCCCCGTAAAAAGAAGTAATGCTTAGATTAGGCGCAATGCGATTTATTTGTTGTAAATCAGGCTTTATCTTGAAGCTAAAGGGGCAATGATGTTATTCGTGTTTCGTGCCCGTCCACTTCCGAGCCAGGCTTTAGACAGACTGAACTGATTTGATAAAAGAAAATCTTATATATTGTAGAAATTATACTTGTTTTGGGTCATTAAAACCTTGTCAGCTCTAGTATTCTCTGATACTATTGCACACCAAGGTTACTATTGGCTGTCGACCATACGCACTAGGCCGTGAATTCAAGCTACGTAAAACACTCTACGACAATAAATATGTACAATCTAGGCTGCAAAATCTTTCAAATCAGACCATTCAAACGCTAAATCTGGTTTATCGTTTTGACGCTGAACCAATTGTTGAAGCATGGAGTTACGACTTGTGCTCAGGTTGTGCTTTTTGCCCAACGCTACAAGCTGGCCATTGATATAATCAATTTCAGTATGTCGGCCGGCTAGCACGTCTGCAAGCATTGAACTTGTATTTTGCGCGGTGTTTTTGGCAACCTGCTTGATTCGCTCCTGTACCGAGCTTGTGCTGAAATTTTCGTCAAAAGCAGCATTGATAATGGCACACGACTCACGCACAATAGGGTGAATCAAGAATTGTGCTTCCTCACTGGTAAGTGCACCGTTCTTGCACCGAAGAATTGCAGTAAGTGGGTTAATCACTGCATTAGCGAGAAGCTTCTGGAGGCGTTCATGTTGAAAAGACTTCCATTCAAGTCGCTCGAACCCTGGAATATCAGGAACATCTTTGTGTTGACTAGAATAAGAGAATTGACCCAAACCACTTTGTTCAAATACAAAAGACGCGGGCGTTCTTTTAACGCCCTGAGATGTTATCGCAAAGGCCAAGCGGGGTAGTACGTCAGCACCAAACAGCTCAAGCACATGCCTGTCTATACCTATGCCATTCTGAAGCAGCACAATGGTCGGCGACTGGGTTAAAAATGGCACAACGGGTTTCAGAGCCGCCACCGTATCTTGAGCCTTGGTGGCTACAATTAGGTGACTAATCGCACCTTTTTGTAGCTTCTCTGGACAGGTTCCAGGCACTCGAGTTGTGTAATTCTGATCGCCCTGTATAGTAATGATCTCGTCAACTTGCTGATATTGATAAAATCTATGAGCATTGCGCAATATTAGTGTAGCGCCGGGAATTCTAGAGGCCGCCAAGCAGCCTATACTTCCTGCCCCCAAAATGTGCATTACTATATTACTCAGTAATGCTGCAAGAGTGCCTCGCGCAAATTGACGAGTTGGCGCAGTTTTCGGGGTCGCCCGAAGCTGCAACCCTCAAAGCTGATAGTATTCTTGAGAAGATCACTGAGCTTCAGAATCAAGTGGAGCTACAAGGCCTCGAGAACGGCAAAACTCAGCACATTGAGCGCGAGAGGGACCAGATACAGCTCTTGGTCACACGATTACGTAAAGCTGAATTGGCGGCGCGTGAATGCCGTAGAAAGAAGTGGTTTCAGAGGAGACAACAGTTTGCGGGATCGCCGCGGCAGCCGCAGCATATGCTTGAGCCCAGCCAATCCCTGAAATCTCTGAATCAAGATGAATTGCACGATGATGACCCCGCAGTCGGTGTTGCAGAACAAGTATCAACCAACTTGCGACGCATTCATCAACTCGCCCAAGCAGAGGTTTTGCGTAGTGAGCTTAATATCGAGGAGTTAGAGACGAGTACCAATGCTCTCACGAGCGTTCAAAACCAGTATTCCGGCGTGGATATGCTGCTCAACGGGTCTAAACGGCTCGTCAAATTATTAGATGAGGCGGATGCTAAGGATCGTCGACAGATGCAGCTATCACTCTCGTTTCTCGGCGCTGTATTGATTTGGATTGTATACAGAAGGGTTTTAAAGCTTCCACTCAAACTATTCATGTGGTCATTGGCTCGTTTCCTGGGTATCGTACGGTTTTTCTATGCATCTTCGGCCGATCCCCCAATCGAGTCCGAGACAATTGCCGAGACTCTCACCGAGGCGACTTCATCGCTGGCCGATGTAATAGTCGAAACCACCCAAACTCTTATAGAAACGGTTGTGGAAACAACGATCGCTAGCATTCATTCTGATCTCTAATTTAATTTATCATGCAGTCTTAACGTCATGCGGGTGTGCATATGCGCCCGAAGAACCTCGTTTTCCAGAACAATATATCAGCGGCACTTTACCCGCTTGGAAAATAGGGTATCCTGAAGCAAAGTGGATAATAGTGCGCTCGAGCATAATATTACCTGGATCATGGTCGTCATGATGCGCCTCGCAAAAAATATTAACATGCAATCAGGGCAATTGCCGTGCAGAATCTTGGCCACAACAACCGATCACCACGCAATATAGCCTACAGCCACTTCTTTGAGCGAATTGATCACATTCATCCTCAATATCGCATAGGCTTAATACTACCCAGCTATATTTAAGCTACATGTAAACGTTTCATGATGATGGTTCCTCCCAGCGAAGGGCCCGTCTCCATACCAACATGTTCCCTCCCATCTGTACTAATGTTTGAGGCACGAGGCCATGGGCCCGAGCTTTGATAGCCAGACCACATTAACCTCGACAAAAGACAGTATAGGATTGTATAAAGCAGTGTGAAAAGTTTAACACACCCCCCTGAGCAGTTACGCAGGGCTATTATTCTCAGGTCTATATTTGGAAGATGGGACGAGGCATGCGTTTCTTGAGTTATTTAATATGGACGTGGATCGATGCATACAATACTCATGAGGACAACCGTTTATTTTATAGCTGATTTGAGAGTGGTCAGTTTGTAGCAGTGTCTATCAATTGCTCTACGGGTGCAGCCATGCTAGTTCGGGTTGCTAACAATTGGTTGCCACGGCTATGACAAAATAACCGACTAGCGAAGATCGCCATGCATGGTTGGGTTATGCACTCAATTTGCTGGGCAACACGAGGGCGAGCAACTTAGACAGGGGGTGTCCGAATTAAAGAATGATCGTGAGGTTGAACGAGATAAACGTGTTGTATCACCAATAACTGCCGAGAAAAAAGAATATCCTAAGGCTTCGCATGCGTAATGCGGGATTAGCTTGAGGCTTTTCTGCTTGAGGGCCAGGGCTCTCTGCGGGAACCTAGCGAAAATGATGACAGAGATTGATCTCCGCAGATTGCATAACACCCCTGATACACCCCAGATAGGCATGCATGATGCAACGCCACAAAATATGTCAGGGGGCTCAAGTACGTCATGCAGCATGGGTGACTCGGCTATACTTAACCGATAGTATTACGTACATGGGAGGTTGGACTAGCGGCAAGACACCTTCCGGAACGCCACATCACGTGAACATGGAGCTCCACCTACCAACCGCCACAGATTGCCACATCTTCCCCTACCATGCTTTTGCCCCCATACTCGTACCAGAGAGACTCTCTGGGCGAGTGTCTCCTGGATTTATCGGCACGATTTGTTATAAACTGCCCGTCTGAAGATTTAAGCACAGCAGAGCGACTCTTTTTCCAGATAGAAGAGGCCCACTGGTTCTATGAGGATTTCGTGCGGGTTGATAACCCCTCACTACCATCAATGAAGCTGCGCACATTTGTTGACCGTCTTTTCAAGGCCTGCCCCTTTTTGTATGAGTACCAGGCTGATCCCTTGGAGGCTTTGACCAGTTTTCAAAGTTACAAGTCTTTGATCCCGGTAAGAGGTGGAATTATCCTCAATGCTGAGATGAATAAAGTGCTTATGGTGAAAGGTTGGCGCTCTAACTCTACTTGGGGGTTCCCCAAGGGTAAAATTAATAAAGATGAGCCCGACTCGCAATGTGCAATCCGTGAAGTTTATGAAGAGTGTGGGTTTGACATGACCCCTTATTTGGTTGAAAGCGACTATTTAGAGGTTACACGCCAGGGGAAAAACATCAGACTGTATATCATTCGAGGAGTTCCCGAAGACACGGTCTTTGAAACGCAGACTCGCAAGGAGATATCGAAAATCAGCTGGCATAACCTCAATAAAATGCCATTGTTCAGTCGCCGTGCAAACAGTAACAACAACGCAAACTACTATTTGGCTGCCCCATTTATGCCTGGCCTCAAGAAGTATATCAGCAAGTGTAAAGGGTTGGCTACTTCGCTCACGTCTACCGAAACTCAAGCTCTAGAAAACGTTTTAGGATCTACAGGATTTGAAAACGACGAACAGGCTGCAAAGAATTTACTCAGTCTATTGAAACCTGATCAACGGCAGCAGCAGCAGCCATCTTCTGACACCGCAATCTTATTGAACCTGATTAAATCAGATCACAAAGCCACCGAGTTGGAATCTGCTCAGCAAGTTCTTGGTCTTTACCAGCAACAATCTGATGTGCCCAGTGTTGAACCCACCAAAATCGTTTTACCAGAGCAGTACGCCAACTTTGAGTCACCGGCCATTCCCACCCCGCCCTTGCCTCCCAATTCAATGCTCAAAGATCTGGTTACTGCCCGCCATAATAAGCACAAGGGTGCAGGTCTTTTATCGATTCTTCAGCGTAATAATTCTACTCAACAGCCTGCGCCACAATCAGCACCGTCTGTAACGAAATCCAATGATTTACTGAGTTTGCTGCAGCCTGCGACTTCTGTCTCGAACACTCAATCTGTTCCTGAAGTAAATACTGCAGGTCCTCTCAGGAGCCAAGCAGATGATCTCATGTCGCTTCTGGTGAAGCCCTCAAGCTCAGCATCGAGCACTTCAAACACTACACCTGACAACACTCAAGCTACGACTCGTACGGCGGTCACAAATAGTAATAAAACGGCTACCCCTAATGACCTTATGGATTTGCTCAAGCCTGTGACAAAAGAGGAGCCTGTTAAAAAGGCGGATGATAAGCCAATGGCCAAGCCTGTAAACGAGAACAAACTGCTAGAGCTGTTAAACGGGACAGAGGACCATTCAGAAGCGCAGACGCATGAAGAAACAGTAAACGTTTCGGCGTCCAAAGATGAGATGGTTCACGCAACTACTCGTAATCTCGTACCTCCTTCGCAGCTCCCTCTGCAAGATGATGCGACTGTGGGGCTCCTCAGCTTGCTGCAAAAATCACCAAAGAAGGATCCGTACCCTTCGCATGACTTTTTATTAGAATACTTGAATAAAGCTACAAAGTAAGTAGGTTATGCTTTTTTATCAGCTTGATAACAACAACAAAAACAACACCCTGAGTATCATGCTTGTATGATCTTGCACTTCTTATTCGGGTAGATCTCACCAATAAGGGTTATTGGGTGGTGAATTAACATTATTGCTCAAATTGGGCCGAATCTACAGACTTTTTTTTTGTAACCTGATTTCGATATGCAACCGCATAACTTGGCGAGCATATGACTCCTCGGAATCGCCTGCAAAAATCATTGGAGCAGGGAAAGCTAAAACTTATTAACGGAGTCGTATGAATATACTCTAAAGTACCATGGGCTCTTTTTAGAATTCCTTAAACATGGTCGTAATAGTGGAAAACCTCAAGTTTAGCTGCATGACGTGACCTTGCAGGACTTCTGAGCTGGCCCACTGGGGTACTGACCTGGCCTGTAAATCGCCAACTCTGTATCTCGAATGTAAACCAAAGTAGACAAATAGCGTATGCAACTACACATGTAATAAGACTAGGCAAGGACCCGTTGGTACAATTGAGAGTTCTGCAACTATCGTTTTAATAGTTGCAGAACGCCCTGAGGACGCTTGATAGATTAGTGACTTATTTTATACGAGGCGATACATTTAATTTGAAAATCAGGACGCAACTTGAAAAATTTGTAGAACCTACAAGGGTTGTGTCTATGAAAATAATTATTTCGTCGTCGACAAGCGGTATCCATGGCAGCCTTCAATGGAGGCTGGGATGGCAAAGTAGCGGTAATCGCGTGGCGCGGGTGCAAATTCCGCGAAAGAAATATAATTCGGAATATAAAATCCATATCGGTAACAGAAAATCATATTATTTCAGACACCTTCATACTGTTTCATTTAGTTTTAGAGCTCGTTAACCCCCTCACGGCGATGTGAGCTTGACTGCAGGGCGACCTGCACATGCAAAGCGATGTGTGTGAAAAATCCTTGAAAATAGAGGAATGGGCGAGCTTTTAGAATTCTTGTGACAGAAATTCAACAGCTAAATGTATCTGTATGGGGTTATCTGTATACTAGTGGTGGGGACGGCCTAACAAGGCTGTGATGGTTAACACAGGTACTAATGTGTGAAAGCGGTTCCAGGGGTAAGCAATCTACTTAGTAGCTTAGTATCTAGCTTAATTAGACGTAGTGATCCCTATTCACTTGAAGTGGGGCAAAAGATCTTGAATCCACACTATTAAGTGTTTCCTAGGCAACCAGACGAGCAAGTCTGCATGCAGAGGTTTGCATAGCCTGGAGGCGTAACGTCATAGAATAATGTGAGTGAGAGATGGGCGATAGTTGATCCGGTGTCCTAAAAGTTGTTCACTTTCAGAATTTTACCCTCCAGGAGTGTGTTCATTACCCCTGTCTCGCAACCTATGCAGCTTATGCGCATAGAAAGGGTGGCCAGGCTCTGCGGATTCAGGTAGCCGTGTACCAGAAGTAGCCAGTGCATGCATTTCTCCGCTCAAACCGCATGACTGCACACTGCATATCGCGGTTGGCTGCCTGGTAGCTGCAGACGCCACAATCTGGATAGGAGTGGTTTCAAGATTGCTTGGTAGAAGCAGATTTGTGCACAAGAAGCCATAAGTGACCCTCTATATTAAGGGGCAAGTATTCATAAAGACTAAAACCAAAACTTACGGGCCATGATATACCCTTTATTGATGTATAATTTTAGGCAAGACAGATTTGTTAGCCGTGCTTTTTGAACCGTCAGAAATCCCACCCGCCATTGGCTAATCAAGGGGTCAAGCATCCCAATTTAGAACATCCTACAGAAGTACAAACCAGTTCATCACATCACTAAATGAACCAAACCAACTATCGAGTATATAAAAGTACAGCTGGCAGCCATATTGGTGTAGCACTGTAGGGTCAGTGAGGCGAGAGCCGTCCTGTGTCGCTGCTGTTTCAAAATATCGTGAAAGACTTTTCGGTTGGTGCCCTGTCATAATACGGAATTGTGTAAATACTATTCTGATCTTACCGTAGAATACTATCTATTGATTTCAGGAAGCATGATACATATGCATGGTGCATGCTAGGGCGTTGTTCAGCCGTTGCCAACACGGTCAAAAGTATGTGGTTGACGCATGTAGAGCGGGGTCAACAGTGAACAATCAAATACTAGACAGAATTATTTCACTAAATATTACGATTGCGGTAATTTGAAGGAATGTTTTGGCGGCGTAGCTCAGTTAGCTATCGGTTTCCGTGGTTTTCATGTACACAACAGAGGTGGATAGTCAGCAATCTTAATTTATTAGTCAGTATGATATACGTGACTTGGTAAATTGACGCATCAGCAGATGCATATGCAGGATCGCCAATGCAGAGCGCTGCGGTAATATAATTATATAAAGCTGGCATCTTCCCAGTTGAGATCGAGCAGTGGGTAGCGGGCATATCCACATCGGGCAAAGTTTCTTTAAGTTTTTTATCGACTTGCCTTGTACAATCATCCTCATTCTATCAGTAACCAGCGGCTTTAAGACTCTACTCTTCTCCTCTAACGGATCTTTAAACCACAGTTGTATCAAACCTTTTCTCAAAAAGTTTTTCAGTTTTCTTGCTAAAACCCATCTATCAAACAGGATTCTTTACCCGTCCGTTTCTGCTACCCTGGTAATTCACTCTTCGAAATTATCACCAAGTTTGTCAGCCTCTGTATATCCTGGCAACCTGACCCACCATTACCCTAGCAACTTTCAAAGTTTTTGCTCAAATTTCGCCCCAAGTTTTTACTGAATCTCATATGGAAGATCAGGCTGTTGATCTAGCAGCAGTGACTGCTCTCGAGGATACTGTCGAAGACATTGTAGCCTCTATGAGAGCTCGTGAGCCCTACTGTATGCCAAATGTCAAGACCATGGACACTCAACCCGAGTATCGCTGGTTCATGCGACCACAATTACTAGGGTTTATGCTTCAATCTCAACATAGTTTGGGATTAGGACTCGAAGTTTTCTCGCTCTCTGTCAGTATCCTCGATCGCTACGCTAGTCGACGTATTGTCAACGGCAGACATCATCAGCTGGTCGGTGCTGTCTGCGTATGGCTCGCAGCCAAATTTTTAGATCTGAAACACCTCGTCCCGACGGTGCGCGATATTGAATATTTATGCGCTGGCGCTTTTCCTTGCACCGTCATTGCCGAGATGGAACTCCACATATTGTCTGCACTCGACTGGGAGATCTCAGCCCCCACAGCCGTGGGATTTGTCGATTTTGTTGTCTCGAACCTTTTCACTGGTCAGACATTGGCACACCCCGACCCTGCTATTTATTGCTGTTTAGCAAAACACATTTGCGAGTGCGCTCTTTTCAAGCGTGAGCTCATTTCTTATCTCCCGAGCGTTCTGGCGAGTACTGCTGTTGAGGTCGCTTGCGTCATTGTCGATGTGTGCTGCGGCGTTGATCGTCAATTCGAACCCGTCGCCGGTAGCTCCCGACAACTCTTTGACGAGCTTGCCTCACTCATCGTAGCCCCTCCCATCCAGATAGAGATGCGTGCGACTGCCTACCAACCTTACAACGTTGTTGCCCTGCTTGCTCAATTTGTGCACATGAGTCGTGACAGCTTTCATGAAGTGAACACTGATTATGACCGCGAGCAGCAGCTTCTCCAACAGTCGCCGTACTCTAGTGGCTCCGAATGGACTTCACCAGCTACTGTCGGCAGCACAGACAATTCCCCTTATGGTATTGTTTCTCCTGAGAGAAAACAGCACCACCAATACTACTCGCCGATGCATAACTATTTTTGATATATAAAGCATACCGCATTTAAATTACCATAATGAACGAGATACAAAAAAGAATTTGGATGTATACATTCGTGCCTGCCTAAATTAAATTTTCACTGCGTTCCATGGGTATTATCAGTACAGGGGTTGCATAGCACCGATCCTAGTAGTGCCGACCGAGCTTGTGACCCACTTTTTCATGTAGTCGGGCTTGGCGGCTGGGTAGTCTCGGAGTTGCCACCGATAGTCGTGTTTCACTCGAAAGCTTAGAAAAACACTTCATATTAAATGCATACGAGCTGGTGCAATTTATTGCCCCATGGATCCCTGTTGCTTGTCTGACAATCAGCTACTGGAATTCTGCCGAGCTCCCTGCATGAGTGGCAAAAACTACCCCTGAACGTAATGTGTGGCACAAGTGCCGTGCCCTATATTTGGTATACCTAAATTTGGAGACCGAATTCAAAACCAATAAGTTTCAAACCATGCGTAAAACAAATTGGATATTCTAACTTGGTGTTCGTGGGATGTATATCTAAATCAGATGCTTCATCACCTAAGTTGAAAAGGGTTTACAGTGCATACAGATAGGCATGGAACACGAGAGGTGCCGCAGTGGTAGGTAAGGAGAATGTATGACTAATCAATAATACCCCAGACGCGCTTTATGTCCACATGAAACCTTTATTAAATGATTGGGTGGCGTAAGAGTGGCGTTTTCAATTCCCAAACAAATTACGTGCAGTTCGAGAACCCTGTATAATGGACTCTATCAAAGTGGTAGTACGTGTGAGGCCCATAATGGAGGCGCCAGCGCCATATTTTGGACCCAATAAGCCTAAATCTCTTAATCGTAACCTTGTGGAGGTGGTAGATGACCAGATGCTGCACTTGGAGCCGCGGTCGCATGGTAAAACAACACACACTTTTTGTTTTGATCGCGTCTTTGGCGGAGAAAGCTCACAGACAGAAATATTTGAGAGTACTGCTAAGCCAATGATCGAGTCGCTTATGGACGGCTATAACGCGACTATCTTCGCCTATGGAGCTACAGGATGTGGAAAGACATTCACCGTGACTGGTACCCAGCATAATCAGGGACTTATCCCCTTATCTGTGCAGCGGCTCTTTGAATTAATCGAGCAGTCACATCTTCACAAAGTTGTACGTATTTCGCTGTCATACCTGGAGATCTACAATGAGAAAATTCGAGACTTGTTGGTACCGGGCGATACCCTCAGGCTGCGTGAAATTGGCACTGGGATCGAGGTTTCAGGGTTATCCCATCATGAGCCTGCGAGTGTTGAAGAGGTAACAGAGCTGATTCTGCGTGGTAATGAGCAACGTACGCAATCACCCACTGCCGCTAACGCCGAGTCTTCGCGTTCACATGCTGTGCTTCAGATTCGACTGCTGCAAAGTGAGACTTCAGCGGGCCTTGAGGAGGAGCAATGCATGTCTACCCTATCAATAATAGACTTGGCCGGCAGCGAGCGGGCTTCTACGACGCAAAATAAAGGTCAGCAGCTCAAAGAAGGTGCTGCTATCAACAGGAGTTTATTAGCCCTGGGGCGGTGTATCAACGCTCTGAGTACTGCAAAGCAATTTATACCCTACAGAGAGTCTAATCTGACGCGGCTGCTGAAGTTCAGTCTAGGTGGAAACTGCAAAACCTTGATGATAGCGTGCGTGTCGCCTAATGCACGCCACTATGATGATACCCTGAACACTCTCAATTATGCAAAGCAGGCTACACAGATCAAGACCAGGACTAGCCGTACTACAACCACCGTGAACTCTAAGATCACAGAGTACTGCGCCAAGATCGAGCAACAAAGTCGAACCATTAGCGAGCTGCAGGAACAGCTGAGCACTAGTGACGAGGTTCTTGAGCGGTACGCGCGCATGCTTAACCGTGGTGAGCCCAAGCATGAAACACTCGCCCTCTTCCGCAAAGAAAAAACGTGGAGCGCAGCACAAGAGCGAGTCTTGGGGTTTGTTGAATGTGGTGGCGTTGAGTCGCCGAGCAAACGAATGCGTACTATCCCAATGACTCCTGTACGAAGCGCCATTTCTATTCCAGGTAGTGCGAGCCGGTTTCTGACTCCTGGGGACGCGTCATTTGATACATCATTGTTATAGAAAACGGCAGGAAATGCACCTGCTGATGCCTGAAAACTGCTGCTAGTTTACGCTATTATTTCCAATATTTCCTATTAGCCTTTGATACCCATTGAGATAATTATGTATTTGATATATATTTAATGAGTTACTCCTGCCTTTGCTTTCTATTGTTTTATTTTTCTATTGCTGCTGCTAAATATACACCCCTCATTAGTAAACTGTCCACAATGGCCGACAAGCTAACTGAACAGCAAATTAGCGCTTATAAGGAGGCATTCAGCCTTTTTGATAAAGACTGCGACGGATATATCACTAGCCAAGAGCTCGGTACCGTGCTGCGTTCATTAGGTCACACCCCTAGCGAGAGCGACGTGGCAGATATCATCAACGAGGTCGACACGGACAACGATGGTAGCGTCGATTTCAGCGAATTTCTGGCGATGATGGCGCGCAAAATGAAGGACACAGATACCGAAGAGGAAGTGCGCGAAGCTTTTCGCGTGTTTGACCGCAATGGAAACGGATTCATCTCTGCTGCTGAACTGCGCCACGTACTCACTTCTATCGGTGACAAGCTCACAGAGGACGAAGCTGATGAGATGATTAGAGAGGCAGATACCGATGGTGATGGCCAGATTAACTACGACGAATTTGCTCGCATCCTTTGCACAAAGTAGATAGCTATTTAGTTAGTGATTCATCGCGATACAATCTGGGTGCCGAGATTAAGGTACTATGAGATCAAATAGTACTTGCAAAATAGCTCGCGACTGCTAGATTCCTGGGTACCTGCTCAGTGGGGCCACAGTAGCCGGTTACGTCGCGTCACCCGAGCGGCTGCAACGTGCCGTGCCGTCGGAGAAAACATAACTGAGTAGGGGAATAAAGTTAAATGATTTGTATAAAAAAATACGCAGCTACATTCATATTGCGTAGTCAAAGTGGTATCTATTGCTTAGCTAGCTTTAAAGGCTAAGTACACACAAGAACACCTGTCAAAGACTCACCTATATTGTTATATAGCACAATACGAGTCGATTACAGCGGCTCAATCCAAGATTCAGTAACGGGGCGATAGACTACCACCTTCCCGCTAGTCATTTCTGCAAGGTCATAAGCTCCTGCTTGAACGGGGCTGCCTTGAACATTCTGCTCCATGACATGCAGTTTGCTATGGTCCACATTGCAAATGATGCCTGTGTGATAGGGTCCAGTTTCACCGTTGCGAAACTTCGCACTCTCAAACTGTACGATATCACCTCTGCGCATCATATCGTACGAGTACTGCACTACAGAGCCATGCTGGCAAAGCACCTGTGCACCATGGACATACCCTTGACTCTGCATTGCCCCACTAGCACCAAGTGCCTCTTTAGCTAGTGTCCAGCATTCACCGTCACCTACGCGACGCCCCTGCTGCTGCTCACTCCAACCGGCTACTGAATCTCCATAATGTTCATGAGACTGAAGTAGCTCAGCATGGTTTAACGGTTTAGGGGGGAATCCACTGACTCGATTTACCTCAACAGCACGAGGATTCTGGGGTGACCACTCGAGGGAGATTCGAACAACTCGGAGGTCGGGCTCGCGAACCGAAACAGTGAGAGTTTCTTTGCGGCTGTTTGCAGCGCCATTGCAAGCAAAAGATTTGCCCACGAAGGCTCGCGGTAGCTTGAGTTGATTAATGGGGCTAGTATACCACAGGGTATCTAACTCAAGATCATCATTTGTTTCTGACCGGGGAACACCAGAATCGGGCACGGGCACAGCAGATCGAGCAGGCGGAACTGCAGGAGGTGCAGGAGATGAAGACGCCGAGCCCGCCGAGCCCGCGCTCTTGAAGGCTGGCTTTGGCTTTGTAGGCTTTGGCTTCTTGAGAGATGCAGTTGAAGTGGCCGCACTGGGCGCCTGTGGTGTTATCGCATGACCGGCAGTCGGCTGTGAGTAGTCCTCGAGGGGCTCCGCATCTGGCTCAGGAGCTATCTCTTTCAGTCCCATAGCCGCCATACGATTGTGTAGTGCCCCAATATCTGGCATTGCAGCATTTGATACCGCAACTGCGGGCTTTGGTTTGGCGGGCTTTGGTTTCGGTGGTCGCGACTGAACAGTAGGTTTGGCAGGCATGGCAGGAGTGGCCGGGGTAGCAGGAGTGGCCGGGGTGGCCGGGGTGGCCGGGGTAGCAGGAGGAGGAGCAGGGACAGGGCGGGCTGGAGGTGCAGGGCCCGGGGCATAGGCTGGCGGCCGGTCTGATGCAAGAGAATTGACTGATGAAGTCGAAGCTGTGGGTGAAGGTGCTGCAGCGGACGCAGCAGAATTGTGGCGCTCAGGACGGCGTGAGATATACGGCTTACTTTCTTGAGATGCTGGTTTTGCTCTAGATGGAGGTGGTGGAGCGAATGAATGTGGGTCAACTACCGGGCGCTTTGGGGGCAGAGGCTGAGGCTCTGGTCCCTTGTGAGATGCCGGTGCTGCGCCTGGTGCGCCTGGTGTACCAGGTTGAGGCTGTGGAACTGACCTAAAGGGTGCAGCTGGTTGACCAGTTGGTTGAGCAGCAGGCGGGGGCGCATATGATTGTTGTCCATAGGCGGGTTGACCATACGCAGGCTGGGCAGGAAGTTGAGCGGCATTCGGTGCAATGGGTTGGCCATATGTTTGCTGGCCATAAGCCTGCTGATTGGGGGCTTGCTGGCCGTATGCCGGCTGCGGATAGCCTTGCTGAGCCATCTGATTAGCAGGTTGACCGGTAGGCTGTCCATAAGCCGGTTGCCCGTAAACTGGCGGGGCAGATGCTGCAGGTTGTGGTTGAGCAACCTGACCAGGCTGGTTTGCAAATTGAGGCTGGTATGGCGCCATTGGATCAGCCCCTTTTTTAGGTGGGGGAGCCCAGCGGTGTGGATCTTGAATTTGATTCAACGGCCGGACCTCAATTGGGGGCAGGTTTGCCTCGGTAGTACCTGCAGCAACTTTGCCATACTTTAAGAAGCTGGAATCTTTGCGTGCGTCTTGGTATTTGCCTTGGAGTCCGTTGAGCTTCTCTTGGTACTTGCGGAAGCTCATGTGGTGCTGACTACAAGAATGGGATTGTGAATAACTGATCCGTCTCAATCCACATAGTCATTAAAAAAAGGATTGCTTTGATACCAAAAGTTTGACATCAAACATGAATTGAGGTATGCCAAGGGGCATAATGCCTCGGTGTACGACGCTACATGTGCAACTATGCGCGATAATCTGTATTTGCACGCCACTAGTACGCCACATTCAACTTAATCAACACTAAGACAATTGAAATTTGTAAACATCCAGAAGTAAACATGGAATACGAACCCCTCGAAGTAATTGGGCATGGCTCTTTTGGGCTCATTAGAAAAGTGAAAAGAATCAGCGATGGTGCCTATTTTGCTCGCAAGGAAGTCTCTTACCGACAAATGAAGCCCAAAGAGCGGAACCAGCTCAAAGCAGAGTTCCGAATTTTGAAATCCCTTGGGCACCCTAATATTGTGAAATACCTACACCACGATCATATTGATAGCGCTTATGAGTTGCATTTATATATGGAATATTGTGGAGGCGGCGACTTATCGGCAGTCATTAGGTCACATCGCGATAACCAGGTACGAATTCCAGAGTCGACAATTTGGAATATTTTTGTTCAGCTAGTCTTGGCGCTTTATAGGTGTCACTATAACTGTGATCCCCCTCAACTAGCTCACCCCCTGGAACATGTTGAGGAGCCGGAGACCCCAGCTACTTTTATCCTCCACAGAGATATCAAACCCGAAAACATATTTATTGGTAAAGGAACAAATGTGAAGCTTGGCGATTTTGGGCTCGCAAAGCTTCTAGACGGTGATAATCCGCTGGCAAACACATATGTTGGCACTCCTTATTATATGGCCCCTGAGGTACTCATGGACCAGCCTTCTACCCCATACAGCGATATTTGGTCACTAGGTTGCGTGATTTATGAACTGTGTACATGGAGCCCCCCGTTCAAGGCCAAAAGTCACATGCAACTAACGCAGATGGTGCAAACAGGCAAGTATCCACCCATTCCTGAATGCTACTCGTTTGGTTTAAGAGAGACAATTTCAATGTGCCTTGAGCTAGACCCAAATATGCGGCCCTCTACGGCGAACCTACTCAACCTAGACATTTTGAAAATTTTCCGGAAAGAGCGTGAGTTGGTAGCGCGTGAAGAGAAATTGGCACATCGCGAGCGTCAATACCAGGATCTTGTCAAGCAGCTTGAGCAAGATCTCGAAAACAGGCTTGAAGAGGCCATTGAACGCGAGGTCGAAAGCAGGCTCAAGAAGAGAGTGACCGAGCCACGGGAGGCGCGAGAGCCACGAGTTCGGGGCCCCCGTGATCTCAAGTCGCGCCTCCCGCTCGATAATTTAATCAATGTAAACCGATCTGAAAGCGATCGCAGTTCTGTTTCCTCAAACACTTAATATATATATTTCCACTAGTTGGTAAACTACCCAATACAATTAGGAGTTATTTCTTTGTTTAGCCAATATATATTCTCTATATATCAATCGAATCTCTAATCATTTTTTTTTTATTATTCTTATATCACCGAGCTTACACAGTCAGCCAATCGCACTCTCCATATATGTCGTCCACTCTTGGTCGTGTTGTGCGCAACTTTCTCAGAGTTGGCCCTAGAGACTACCTCAAACAGTTAAACAGAATCGGTGATACCAAATCCGGTACCCTTGTAGGCGAGGACCGCTACGGAAACAAGTTTTATGAGAACACCACCGAAGATGAGATCCACCTCCGTACTCGTTGGGTTGAATACAAGGACTATTACGCAGACATGTCCAAAGTTGAGCCTGGTTGGCACTTTTGGCTCGCTCACGGTACCACTGCTCCTCCCCATGAGCTCCCCAAGGTCACCAGAGCATACCCTGCATTCCAGCAGCCGTACTGGAACCAGACCGGTACCGCCAAGGCATATGTTCCTTATTCCACAGTAAAGCCTAAGGTGGAAAAGTGGACATGGACTCCCAAGGTTGCTGAGCGTGTTTAAGATTATCGTTATATGCAAGTTTTAACCTGTGGTCCTCAGGACTCAACAGGGATTAGTTTATAGTAAAGGAATTCGTGTATAGGTTACGTTCTAAATGCTCAGACTACATAGCGTTCAACTATACATGAACAGTAGAGATCACCCCAGCAAGAGTTTTAGGGTGGAGCAAAGTATCTATACAACAGTGATTCATGAATTATGCTCTGCAAACGGCTACATATAATAAAGATCACTTATTGATTCAAACTGGACGTTGAATAAATAAAGACAGGCCTCTCCACTGACAGCAAAATTCTGGCTGTGAAATGTAATTGTGTACTCTAGTACACTAGCTGGCATTAAATGGGGCTAGGAAATAGTTGATATAGTTGAAGGTAGCGGAAAAGTCATTCAAGTGAGCGAATGTTTCGACCAGTACTAGAAGAGTACCGATGCCCATAGGCACGCTTAACCATTGCTATATCTCACATGATATCTCTATTTTGTGTATGATAATTCGCTTTTACCTATTCAGACTAGATATTTTACATGCGCAAGCGTTCGAACTCGTCGACAACGTCTTGCAAACTCTTGATCTCAGATTCCAGAGTCTCGAGACGCTTGGTGTTACCTTCGCGAACACTTTCCTTGACCTTAGTCTCGTAGTCGGGCACGCTCATTTGCTTGACAAGAGAAGACTTGGATGCCTCGACCTTCTGGATCTTAGCCTGAGCCTTTTTGATTTCTTGGTCAAAGTCGACGTGTCCCTTAACGACGACGAACACCTTGCAGACAGTGTTTACAACGCCGACAACAGAGCCCTCAGGGGTCTCGGTGTTCTCGGTGATCTCAATGTCAGCAGCAGGCTTGACAAGTGACAGGATTGCCTGCTTTTGAGAGGTGATAACCTTGTTGGCATTGCCAGTGGCACTCACAATCATCTTGCCGCCCTTAAGGATGTTGTAGTTTGCGAATAAGGAGCGAGCCTTTGCGACAGCATCCAAAACAAGCGCATAATCTTCCTCAGCCTGGGCATCGAATGCTTGCAATGAGGGGAAAGCGGCCTCGGCAATGCTACGAGTGTTGTCACCCTCACGTTTAGGCAAACGCTGGTACATTTCCTCGGTGATGAAAGGCATGAAGGGGTGAATGAGTTTGTGTGCTTCTTCAATACAAGTGAAAAGAGTATCCTGAGCGCTCTTCTTTTCCTCAGGGGTACCCTCAGTAATAAGGAACTTGGAGTTCTCAATGTAGACATCACACAACTCGTAAAGCCAGAAGTTGTAAACAGCGGTTGTAGCCTCGAGGAAGTTACGGTCGTCAAGGTGCTGAGCAACAGACTTGGCAGCATTGCTGAGCTTGGCAAGAATCCAGCGCTCTACAAGAGATTCCTTACCAGTGGGCTTAGAGCTCGCAGGAGGAGTGTAGTCGTCTCCCAAGCGCATCAATACAAACTTAGTAGCCTGATAAATCTTGTTGCAGAACTTACGGTAGCCTTCAACACGGTAGATATCCAAGTTGATGTCACGGCCACCGGTTGTATAGGCACAGAGAGCAAACCGCAGAGCATCAGCACCGCACTGGGGAACACCGTTAGGGAAGCTGAGCTTCTGGCCAGCCTCAGCCTTCTCAATCTCTTTAGGATCCAAATTGCCCAAGCGAAGCTTATCATGCAACTTCTGAAGAGGAGTACCATAGATAACGTCAAGGGGATCGACAACGTTACCCAAACTCTTGGACATCTTACGGCCCTGGGCGTCACGAACAAGCGAGTGGCAGAAGACTTCCGAGAAAGGAGCTTGGCCAGTGAACTTGATACCGAGCATAATCATACGAGCAACCCAGAAGAACAAGATATCCCAACCAGTTTCAAGCAAGTTCTGAGGGAAGAACTGCTTAAAGTCCTTGGTGTCAGTGTTGGGCCATCCAAGGGTAGAAAGAGGCCAAAGACCAGAGCTGAACCATGTGTCGAGGACGTCCTCATCCTGCTCAAGAGTGAATTTCTTACCAGGGTACTTCTTGGCAGCCTTCTCCTGAGCCTCCTCGAGAGTGCGCCCGGCAACATAACTGGAGGTTTCGCTGGGATCAGGAGTGGATTCACCCTCAACGTGCACAAGGTAAACAGGGCACCTGTGACCCCACCAGAGCTGACGAGAGATACACCAATCCTGGATGTTGTTCATCCAGTGGAAGAACTCGCTCTCAGAGGCACGAGGGGTGATGGTGACCTCACCACGGTGAACTGCAGCCAAGGCAGCCTCAGCGAGAGGCTTCTGGTTGATCCACCATTGGGGTTTCATCAGGGGCTCAATAACATCACCACTCTTCTCACAGAAAGGAATGCTCATGGGATTATCCTTCTGCTCGACGAACAAGCCCTTCTCCTTGAGCTCCTCGATGACTTTGACACGAGCATCGAAGCGCTTCATTCCGGCGTAAGGACCAGCATTCTCGTTAAGAGTACCATCGTCATTCAAAATGTTGATCATCTCAAGGTTGTGACGCTTACCGGCCTCGTAATCGTTAGGGTCGTGAGCGGGAGTAATCTTAACAGCACCAGTACCGAACTCCATATCGACAGTGATATCATCCAAAATGATCGGGATTTGACGGTCAAGGAAAGGGTGCTGAAGCTTAGCACCGTGAAGGTGCTTGTAGCGCTCATCCTTGGGGTGCACGGCAACAGCAGTATCACCAAACAAGGTCTCAGGACGGGTAGTGGCGATAACCACCTTCTCGTCACTGCCGACGACCTTGTATGCAAAAGAAGTAATCACACCAAACTCGACAGGCTTCTCGTAGCCGGGGACTTTAATAAGGGTGCGACCAGGAATCTCCTTGTTGACGAGTTCCAAGTTCGACAGGGTGGTGTTGAGGTGCACACACCAGTTGACAAGGCGTTTAGCACGGTAAAGAGTACCATCATCAAACAAGCGCACAAAGGCTTCGTTCACAGCAACAGTACGGGGCTCATCGAGAGTAAAAGCCTCGTGGCTCCAAGCAAAAGAAGCGCCCATAGCCTCGAACTGCCCGCGAATACGCTCGTGGTACTCCTCTTTCCACTTCCACACCAGCTTGACGAACTCTTCACGACCGAGATCATGACGAGTCTTCTTCTCCTGGTTCCAAAGCATCTTCTCTACTACACTCTGAGTAGAGATACCAGCGTGGTCAAATCCAGGAATGAAAAGAGTTGTTTTACCCCGCATGCGATTGAACCGTGCGAGCGAATCCTGGATAGCGACAGTCAATGCGTGACCAATGTGCAACGCACCAGTAACATTGGGAGGGGGTGCAGGAATGCTGAAGCGGCCTGCAGGCAAGATCTTGCCCTCACTGTCAAACTTGGGCTCGAAAATGCCCTCCTTCTTCCACCATGCATACCAGCTGCTCTCGACATTTTGCGGGTTGTAAGCCTTGAGGCTAGGGTCATCAAGACTTACAAGAATTTTCTTGTCACCCTGCTTGGTTTGATCGTGAAATTCAGGGACAGCCTCGACTTCTTTCTTAGCCTTGGGGGCAGCGGGGGCCTTCTGCTGCTTGGCAGCCTGCTTGGCCTGGAACTTGGCAAGCTTCTCGGCCTTCTTGCGTTCTTTTTCCAATTCCTTGGGGGTCTTGGGTGGGGGATTTGCTGCCTCACTCATATATCTTTTAGTACGGAAGAGAACTCGACGAAAAATTAGAGTGACTAATAATAAACTGGCGAGTCCTGTGATAATATCGTCCACTCGTGTGTCCGGTGTTGTGCACTCAGAGACCCAATCTACTGCTTTAACATGTATTTTGAAAATTTTAGTCTCAGCATCGGACCATACCCAATGAGATGAGCTAACAAGGCTTTGACTTGGCCTCGAGCGCTGGAGACGTGTTCATGCAAGTATAAATTCTACCTAAACTAGAGATATAATGTTTACCATTTCTATTCAATGTTTTTACAAAAGGTGCTGCTTTCTGTAGCTGTTGGTTCTTCGAGCTGCCTAGGGTTGGTACTCTATGCAAATAACGAAACATGTAGCTCTCTGACGTATTTTCCTCGGTGTAAAGATACACACCATGTTATTGGACATATTTGTACTGGTTCTTTAAGCTTGAACTTACTTTTCAAGGCTGCTTGTTCTTCATCTTCCGTAACGGGCGCAGGTTACGCACATATCATGCAGTCGGTTCATAGGAGTCTTGCCGCTGTATTCTGATCATTCTAGGATTTTATTGAGAAGCACAGTATTACAGTCTACATAGGTAGTTAAATAGCAGCAAGCTTCTTAAAATCCAGTGCGTACCCAGTTTGGGCATCTTGAAGTCACACAAGTTAATCACACAAATCTCTAGAGGTGATTTACAGTTCTTTAATCAAATGGAAAAACTTATTTAAAGCAAAACTGGATTAAGTTATCTTGCAATGGCGTCATAACAAAGCTGTACCGGTTTGGTCCCTCAGATGCGGGTAAGGTGCGTGGTACTAAAGCATCTAACGCTTCTCGTGATTCAGATTCTGTCTGTTGTATCCAGATATAAGTCATGTAAAAGGGCACAGACTGTACGACACCCGTTTATACTTCCAAGACGGCACACCATGCCGCTAATGTTTAGTGGTGACCGATCCTAGTACTCGAGCGAGACCTGCACTCAGTAAGCTTCGTGGCTGCCAGTATTCTGCGCATTCACTGAAAGATCTGGCATGATACTGCGCCAACTGGTAGCCTTGATGTGGAAGTTGGATCAGTGGAGCCAGATTTGCAAGGGAGAAAGCTACGAAGTCTACATCATAGCTCATCATATTCAAGCAAATAGTAGAATCCAGGATAGCGCTTGATGCTGACTTTGTCCAGGTGACCCCCGCCTATTACACGCCTGCGTATTGTTTGTTTACCTCTAGTCTCACAACTACAACATAGAGAAATGATGTTGTAGAGGGTATATTAAGTTCTTCACAACCATTGATTCTTCATTGCTATTATCTATGCGCCATCAACTTTGCTACTTTATCTCTGTTGCTAATGCCCAATCTTCTCCTGTTTATCAGGACTATGCTGCCGTTGTTGTTAGCGAGCCCGCCGTTGAGGGTTCTGGACAATCAGCTGAGCCTATGATCCACAGTGATGGCCCGACAGATAACTCGCCTGCTGATCGCGCTAGTGACTCAACTCCTGTAGATACTCAACCCAATCCGCAGATTGAGCTTCCTCAAGATGTACAGCATGCCGAGAACTCACATCCTCCTACTGTGGAGAATGGTCTTGTCTCTGATGAGCGCTCTCTCGATACAAGTGCGACGATCGTCCCTGTACCTCCTCTACAAGATCAAGCAATCGACACAGCATCAGCCGTTGTAGACGCAGTTACTGCTTCTCATACTACGCATGGTTCCGAAACCGCCCCTACTCTAGCGGCTGGTGTGCCTGAGCAGCATGTACCTGGACCTCAGTCTACTGATACTATTATCTCCAGTGCAGCGAGTCCTCACGTCCATGCTGCACCAGCGCCAAATTCTGAGCTGGCTGCCATTGAGACATCTGATCCTCTTGTTAACGCTGCCTATCCGACAACAGCTCAACTTGATACTCCCAGCAGTACCAATATATCCAACGCTAATCTCCAGGCTAACAATGATGTTGCTAATCCCCTCAACTATGCTCAAGGATACAACGCCATGTCTTCTCAATCTTCTAACGGGGTTTCATCCGTAAATCAACCGACCAGCTATGTCCCTTCTTATGCACCAGAGTTTGCCGCACCTCCCTCTAACGACCCTCAGGTACCAAGCGGTCCTATTCAGGGAAGTGAAATCAAAGATAATACTCAGAAACCACCTGGCCAACCAGACATATTTGCACCCTCCAACCAACCTGCTCATGTTGGTACACCTCCTAGTCCTCAGGGTCCCCATCCTGGATCTCAGCCACAGTACCCTCTGACTCCACTTGGAAATGGAAACCAACACCCTACTGTGCCGTATCAGCCCATTCCTCTATCAAACCCTCTTTTGAATCCCGTTCCACAAGGAGGATTAGGTGCTGGTCTTTCTGGCTTTCCACAGCCTCCTCAGGGAGGTTTCCATCAAGGTCAATTCCCCCAAGGTCAATTCCCCCAAGGTCAATTTCCTCAAGGTCAATTTCCTCAAGGTCAATTTCCTCAAGGTGGGTTTCCTCAGGGTGGGTTTCCTCAAGGAAGCTTTCCCCAAGGAGGCCAGGGTAATGGTGTCGGTGGATTAAGAGGCGTGAATCCCGGTGGCTCTGGTGCTGAGGGTCAATCAGGTTTTCCACCTGGACCAGGTGGTGGCCTCCACGGAGGTATTCCTGGTGAGGGCAGTGGCCAGGCAGGTTTCCCACTTGGTGGCTTGCTTGGAGGTATTCCTGGTGAGGCTAATGGCCAGGCAGGGTTTCCGCCTGGTGGCTTGCTTGGAGGTATTCCTGGTGGACTTGGTCATAATGGCTTTGCAGGCGGCGCTCCGGGTAGTATTGGAGGTGCGCAAGGTCTTCTTCCCGGGCTTGGTGCTGGAGAGAATCCTGACTTGCCTGGTGCAGTTGGTGGTCCCCGTCCCCAGGATGTTCAGGATGCTGAATATCAGCCGGCTCAGCTCTTCAATGATATTGTACCTTCCCATGCACCACTTGAGCATGCAGTCAGTCACGAACCGAAGGCTCTTGAAGGTAATATGCCAATAAACTATGCTCAGCAGCCTATCGATGTTCAAACCGTTCCCCCAGTCTCTACACCACTACTGCTAGATGAAGAAGGCTTACAACTTGAAGCTGCCGGCAGTGAAAACTATATGCTGCAGGGTGATGGCTTTTTAACCTATGATTGGAGTCACGATAACTGGAGTCTTACTGTAAATGGCACTGACACGGCTACAGCCGTAGTAATGGCCAACGGTGCTATCCGCTTGAATGATATCTCTACTCTATGGATGTTACTGATAAATCTAGTCTGATCAGTGTTTGTGATCCCGAATTCAATGATAAACAGTAGCCTGCATTTGGCAAACAAAAGCCCTGGCTCAAATCTTGGTGACTCTAGGTTAGAATAGTATTGTATCTACTTAGCTATACGAAAATATTTAAAATCAAACTGCTCGAGTCCTCATATGTGCAAACTTTTGAATAGAATCTCGCACCTTAAACGGGGTCTAAATTACAGGCTAATCAGAGCTGGATGTATAGAATAAATAAAATTTTACGGAGTGTTTGATGGAGTGGGTAAAGACTGAACTTTAGACTTCACCTTCTTGACAACATCTAGAATAGCCACAGACGCTGGGGAGTCGGGATAAGCTTCAAGAAAGTTCTCACCACTGTCGCTACATTTACCGATCCGAGGATCTAGTGGGACACTTCCCAGGAATGGGATATTCATCTCCGAGGCCAATGCTTTGCCACCTCCTGTTGTTGGTACAAAAATATCTGACTGTCCCTGGCAATTGGGGCATACAAAACCGGCCATGTTTTCAACTAGCCCAAGCACGTTAATACCTGCTTTGCGGCAAAAGTCAATCTCTTTGCGCACGTCCAAGAGTGCTACCTCTTGAGGTGTCGTAACAATCACCGCACCATCCAGACCAGCTGGTGACATGTACTGGTTGATAGAAAGGTGTTCATCACTTGTCCCAGGAGGAGTATCAACTACCATGTAATCTACACGATCACCCCACTCGACGTTACTCAAAAATTTCTTGATGAGTCCAGTCTTTTTGTTGCCTCGCCAAATTACTGCATCATCTGCATCCGGGAGCATAAACGCAATACTCATGATGGCCAAATTGTCTTCCACATAGACAGGTGTCCATCCAGTTGCTGAAGCATGGATTCGCTCACCTTCAGCACCAACAATTCGTGCGAGTGATGGCCCACAAAAGTCGAGGTCCATCAAGGCGACCTCATCATCCAAGTCGTGTGCGAATGCCCATCCGAATAAAGCTGTAAAAGTGGACTTACCAACACCACCTTTGCCACTGAGGACCAAAATTTTGTGCTGAACTGGCTTCAAAGCCTCGACAATGACCGGAATATCTGGATCTGGCCCCTTGGGTGCACTTGCACATATCTCCTGATTGGGGCATCCGGCACATGCATCGTCTAATCCTGCGCGTTCGCTCTCGGTACCTGGGCAATGCTCCGGAGGAGGTTCAATTTGCATTTAAAGTGGAAGATTATCGAAGATTATCGCAGCCATCATAGTCCCAAATCTTCTCGTTTAGGGGTCTTTTGGGGTGCTAAGTGAAGAGAGTGGTTTCCCAATCATATAATCCGCATCCTGTGCACCAGAGTCATAACAGGAGAATGATCAAATGCCCGCATTTCCCAGACGCTCAAGTAAGTGTACGCACTGCTTGCTGTCGTAAATTTTACGACTGCCCAGAGTGCCATAATACAAACGAAGATCACGAATTGCGTAAAACGCTAGATTTGGCGCTTGTTTGCAAAAAGTGTAAAAAGGCATTTCGCAAAGATCTTCGCGATTTTGATCCAGAAGCAGATAGCTTCTGTCCGCATTGTGATAACCAATTTGTTCTCGAGCAACCTGTCAAAGCCCCCGAGATTGTGGCAGCCCCCAAATACCAGCACCTGGATCCGCGTATGATTCGCGATGGTGATGTGGACGACACTGATTTTGGGTTTGATAGTCGTACAAGACTAGGCTAACCCGGTCTTTTTTTTTATTTATATAAGCTCGAAACAGCATCTCACTTATTTATAACGCTCGCTTGGCGGTTATCAATGGAGGATTCCCACCTACTACACAATTTGTATTGATTGTGCCGTTTGAAATAGCAGTGCGTGTCGAGAGCTAGTTCACACAATTAACCTGGCGAAACTTCAGTGCGGAAAGCACGCTTTTATTTACTCAATCAAAGTAAAGCTGGTAGCACACCTACATTGAGTGGTTGAACCCCCATCCTCTAAAACCTACGAGGCACTCACAATAGTCCTCAGCTATAGCTATCAACTCGTGTATGTAGCCCCATACTTGGCGATCCTTGCATATTTCATATAGTATGCCCGATAGTGAGTGTCCCGGTGAGCATCTCCCTGTTCTCAAACTAAAGAACACCAGAACATAAAGTATACCAATTCCGGGTATTTGTATCAAATGTATTGAGTTTTCTATCCTATAGAAGCAACCCACACTTTTCGCGACCCCTTTGCACTCAATAGCTTATAGTGATATACCCGAGCCTCAGATCAACTAGTTTATAAACAGAAGTTGAGTATAATAGCACCATACCTTTAGGTGTCTGCGATATTTGTTCCAAACTCTAGATCATAGACGGCTTTTCGATATCCGGTCGTTGATTTCAGCACCCCCCTCTTACACCGCTTTGTCCATTAACATGTCAGAGTCGACGCGTAGCACGCCAGGCCCTACGGCAGAAGAACTCGGCGAAGCGAGACGGAACTACTTTGTCGATACGCAAAAAGAGAAGCTTGCGCAGGAGGATTTAGTTGCAACCAAGAAGCGGTTCAAGTACCTCATTGGACTGACAGATATTTTTAAACACTTTATCAACGCCCGCGCCCAAAAAGACCCAGCATTCAAAGCGCTTCTAGATGAATTATCACTCGAGAACCCTAGCGAGCAGCCCGCTGGTGACCATAGACACCGCAAGACAGAGAAGCAAGAAGATAGTGAACTGCTTGAGGCAGCCGAGGACGAGAGCGCCACTGTTTTCACCGAGAGCCCTGGTTATATTGAAGGAAAAATGCGTGACTACCAGATCCAAGGTCTCAACTGGATGATCTCTCTCTATGAAAACAACATCTCCGGAATTCTGGCCGACGAGATGGGTCTCGGTAAAACTCTACAGACGGTAAGTTTCCTCGGTTATTTACGGTATTTCAAGGGTATTCCCGGTCCACACCTCATTTTGGTGCCCAAGTCAACACTCGATAACTGGCGTCGTGAGTTTGCAAATTGGACACCCGAGGTCTCCACTGTAGTACTCCGTGGTGATAAAGATGAGCGTAATGAAATCATCCAAAATCGTATGCTTACTGGTGATTTTGATGTTTGTATCACCTCCTATGAGATGGTCATGCGCGAGAAAAACCAGTTTAAGAAATTCGCATGGCAGTACATCGTCATCGATGAAGCCCACCGTATCAAAAACGAAGAATCTCAACTTTCTCAGATTATCCGCATGTTCAGCACCCGTAACCGTCTCCTAGTCACTGGTACCCCTCTACAAAACAACTTGCACGAGTTGTGGGCCCTGCTCAATTATATCCTACCCGATATTTTTGCTGATAAGGAGACATTCGACGAGTGGTTCGAGACTCAAGGTGAAGACCAAGACCAGGTAGTCAAGAAGCTGCACAAAGTATTGCGCCCATTCTTACTTCGTCGTGTCAAGGCAGATGTTGAACACTCCCTTTTGCCCAAAAAAGAAATCAACTTGTACGTTGGTATGAGTGAAATGCAACGCAAATGGTATCAAAAAATTCTAGAGCGTGATATCGCCGCCGTAAACGGCAGTGTTGGTAAGGGAGAAAAATCACGACTTTTGAACATTGTAATGCAATTGCGCAAAGCCAGTAATCACCCTTATCTTTTTGATGGTGCTGAGCCCGGTCCTCCCTACACTACTGATGAACACTTGGTTTCCAACTGTGGTAAACTAATGGTTCTTGACCAATTACTGAAAAAGTGTCAAGCCAAGGGGTCTCGTGTACTGATTTTCTCGCAAATGAGCCGTCTTCTTGATATTCTCGAGGATTACTGCTTTTTGCGTGGTCACAAATACTGCCGTATTGATGGTTCCACAGATCATGAGGTACGCGTTAATATGATCGATGAATACAACAAGCCTGGATCAGACAAATTCATTTTCTTATTGACTACACGTGCTGGTGGTCTAGGTATCAACTTGGTCACAGCTGACACCGTAGTTATCTATGATTCCGATTGGAACCCTCAGGCTGATCTCCAGGCAATGGACCGTGCGCATCGTATCGGTCAGACCAAGCAGGTTTATGTGTACAGATTTGTTACCGAGAACTCTATTGAGGAAAAGGTCGTGGAGCGCGCTGCAAAGAAGTTACGTCTTGATCAGCTGGTCATCCAACAGGGACGTGAATCCAAGCAAGCTACTGCAGCAGCAAACAAGGACGACCTTATCAACATGATCCAGCATGGTGCTCAAGATATTATGGACAAGACCAACTCATCCATTTCTGCGAAGGATGGATTCGATATCGATGAGCTGCTTGAAAAGGGTGAAGAGCGTACTCAAGCTCTGAACCAGCGCTTTGAGACACTGGGTCTTGATGACCTCTCCCGCTTTGATGGTCAGATTGATAGCTACGAATGGAACGGCAAAGACTTCAAGTCTAATAAGAAGTTTAAGCCGGTGGCAATTACTATGGCTAAGCGTGAACGTCGTTCCGATTACTCTGTCGAGAAATACTACAAATCTGTTATGAAATCCAACTCACATGAGCGCGCCCCCAAGGCTCCTAAACCTCCAAAACAAATCAATCTTCAGGATCATCAATTCTGGCCCCAGCGTCTCTATGATCTGCAAGACCGCGAAACGGCTTGGTTCCGTAAACAGATTGGATACAAAGTTCCACTGGCCGAGGGTTCTAAAGCAGACCAGGAACAGCGTGAGCTTGACCAGCAGCTGGAACAATACGAGATTGATCATGCCGAGCCGCTTACACCTGAAGAGGAGCGCGAGAAGAAAGATCTCACTTACAGAGGATTCTCAAACTGGAGTCGGCGCGAGTTCACTAGCTTCATTAACTTGATGGCCACACTTGGTCGCGACAATCTCACTGAGATTGCTGCCAATTTGCCTGAGAAAACGTTGCAAGAGGTTGAGATTTATCATGAAGCTTTCTGGCGTCGTTACACTGAAATTGAGCTGTTTGAGCGTTACAAAACCCTTGTAGATGCAGGTCAAGAGAAGACTGAGCGGTTGCGAGTACAGCGGGAGTATATCAAGCGTAAAGTTGAATCATATGAGGCGCCCCTACAGCAGCTCATTCTTGACTTGCCAGCTTCCAACGTGGGACGCCGGACTTATTCCGAGGAGGAGGACAGATTTTTGGTGGTGATGCTGTACCAGATCGGCGTAGACGCACCTAATTTATACGAACAGATTCGTGAGGCAATCCGCGAGTCACCATTATTCAGATTTGATTGGTTTTTCTTGAGTCGCACCCCACAAGAATTGGCCCGTCGGTGCCAAACTCTCGTGGGTAGCATCACTCGTGAATACGATACTAAAAGACAAAAAACGGAGTAAATAACTAGTTTTCAGTAATCATGAATAAGTTTTTCAATGGCGTGTTTGAGTCAAAATCATGCGTCAAACCCCTTGGCGGTCGCCTGACGCTGACTTTATTCTCAGATAACACATGTGCTATCCTTATGAATACCATATATATTCTAATTCTTTTATAGACTCGTGGGGAGAAAAATATAAGTTCACTGTACTTGAAACCATCTCTATCTATTTTTCTATATCGCTTCCTTAGGACTTGCCTGCGCGCCCCTGCATAAATGCATGCCTGATAGCTGTCACAATTTATGATTCTAGCTCACTGATATAAGCCGCCTGGAGGAGTTCCCTTTCATTCTAGGTATTGTAGCTGATGAGCTCCAAGTCCAGGTTCCTGCTTGTGTTTACGAGTCCCTTGAGGAAGACCACCAGTTGTTTCGAGATACCCCCTGAATATATTAGTACCAAAATGGCCCAGGCATATACAGAAGACTCACACCAATGGGTAGATCCCGACCGGTCGTACCCTGTATTTCCTCGCGAGTTTATTCCGCTTTTGGGCTTGTACCCCGCCGAGTGCTATGGTCTTAAAAGTGATTTCAATGATTATATCGTGTTCAAGGTACCAGGTTAGATGATATAGAATTAAGTTTTGATTTTTACGGATGCAACAGTGCTTCTCTAGCTATTAAGTGATTGATAGGGGAGGGAACGCAAAGTAAAATCAGTTGTGAAATTGCGCTGCCGGAGCTGCTGCAATTGAATTGAGGGATAAGGCACGTTCAATACTGTTTTATAGTAATGAAACCGATACCGAAATCAGCCCAGGCATTGAATTATTTTGTCCTCAAAGCTCAGAGGAGTAGTGCTACAGCTGAATCGTGCAACAACGGTACCATGACGGTCAACCAGAAACTTCTCAAAGTTCCACTTGATTCCTTTGAACCCCATAAAGCCTGGTTTCTCTTTCTTGAGCCAATCATAGAGTGGAATACAACCTTGTCCGTTGACCTCTACCTTATGCATGATCGGAAATGATACATTATAACGAGCCCTACAAAACTCTACAATTTCTTTTTCCGAATAAGGCTCTTGCTGGCCAAATTGATTACAGGGGAATGCCAAAACTACCAGGCCCTTCTCTTTATATTTTCTATAAAGAATTTCAAGCTCTTCGTATTGGGGTACAAGCCCGCACTTTGAAGCCACATTAACAATCAAAACGACTTTACCCTTCAGCTGAGCCATATCAAACGGCTCGCCGTTCAGGTCTAGTGGGGTAAAGCTGTAAAACGACATTTACCTTGGAGCGGTGTGCTCGGTAATCAGGTGGGACCAATTACCCACTAATGGTGGTAATAAGCCGGACTCTCGACAACGAGTCCCTCATTTTCTTGCTCAAGTGGTAGCCACTCAACACCATTGATCTTGTCAAGTGCTTGTTTAGCGGTGGTGAACTTGCTTGTTTCTACCAAAACACATACGGCATCGCTTCCGCCAGCGCCAGGTACAACACCGCCCAAAACACCATCAATGGCTGTACACTCATCCAAGAGCTTTGTCTGCTGGGGAGGCTCTATGGGAACATCGGCAAGTTTTGAAATGAGCCTCAAATAGTGGCGTATATCCTCAATCGCTTGGGGTACCGCGGTAATATCATTAGAAACAGCATCGCTAAACTTGCGGTTACAAGCTCCAAGCTTAGAACAAATATCAATTGCCTCTGCATCAGATTCACGCCATGCCAACACCTTTCGAACCATTGAAGGCGTCTCGCTGCCATTATTGACATCGCCCATTAATACCTTGATTGAGGGTGGTAAAGCAACACGTTCCGCAGTCAGAGGCCACTTTGAGTCACATACTTGTCGTACGTTTTGCGAATCAAAGTCGATGAGCGATGCAGGGAAACGTGAGTAGTTGATAGACCCATAGACAGCCGTGGCTACGTCAAACCCAGAGCCAACTTTACCCTGGGAGACGCAGTGCGCGTATTGCGATAAGTTATGTATCAACTGCAGCTCGCCATCACTCAACGGGCCTGTGGAGCCAGTTTGCGCGCGAACAAGCGCGGTGACAACTACAACAGTAAGGGCCGCCGAGGATCCGAGGCCTGTTTTTGGGACCTCTGTAATGTGTTTTCCATGCATTGTGAAGCGTTTAGAAAAGTTTTTTTCCGGTTGTGAGTGGAACCCTTGATCGCTCCAAATAGTAATGTGGGCCCCCTTGAGCTCTCCGAAATAACTCGCGCAGGTTTTAACAACTGCCTCGAGGAACGGATTTTTGTGAGGCTGGCTAGTGGCCTGGCCAGGCTTTTCGAGGTCATACACCCAGCGTGACTCGAATTGAGGCGAGTCCACAATCAAAGTGGTATTCCCAACTGATTCAAGAACAGAGTGCATTCTACTAGAGAGCGCAATGGAGTAAGCTGAATATTCTGGGAAAAGAACCAGGTAACCGCCTGCAATAAGAGCTTTTCCTGGGGCACTGAATGCTTGCATATTGGGGAAATGCTTAGGCCAGTCGCGATGTATCAACTATGTCATCCTCCTAGGCACCTGACTTTACTGCTTACTCACTTACACCAAGACCCAATCTCTTTGAAATGATTACAGACTTTAAGTAGTAGTAAGTCCCTTCTATAGAGGTTGGCTTACTATATACCCCTCTATACCAATAAAAAAATGACCGAGAAGTGTCCGGTTGATCACACATCAAAGAGCGAGAAATGCCCCGTGGACCACGCATCAAGCCAAGAGTCATGTCCTGTGGACCATGCGGCGTGGGCTAAGCTCAATGGTGGCGAAGGCTTGCCTCCACTACCCAACGTCCCTAGTGAACTTAGTGATGAACGCGAAATTTCAAGTATACCCCGCGCAGATAGAGACGCAAACTGGGTCTACCCGTCACAACAGCAATTTTATAGTGCTATGGCCCGTAAAAACCACAACCCGCATGCCGAGGATATGAAGGTGGTGGTTCCGATTCACAACATTGTGAATGAGAAAGCGTGGTCACAGATTTTGGATTGGGAGAAAGGATACGGTGCCGAGAAGTGTGGTGGCCCTAAGCTCTTACGTTTCGAAGGTGACTCAAAAAAGCTCACTCCTAAAGCTCGTTTGGGCATGCTATTTGGTAACACACGCCCATTCGACCGTCACGACTGGACTGTTGACAGGTGCGGACAGCAAATTGACTATGTCATTGATTTCTATAGTGGCGCCCCCGACCCTGCACACCCTGAGCGTCCCAGTTTCTATTTAGATGCAAGGCCCAAGCTGAATAGCTGGGAAGGAGTTAAAATGAGAGCTTTTGGACTGTTTAAATAAGTGTACATAGATTAAATTGAGCAGGAGTCTTGGTAAATTGGACTGCGAGCCATAAGGGGCTGGGTTTAGTATCACGAAGGTTAAATCGTATCTCCTACTGTATCAAGCAGGCATGCAGATTGAAATAATTGCTCCTTCTTTTATATCGATGCTTTATTGGCCCGTTCCTGTTGAAGTTGTCGGCACACCACGCCCCCTACCTAGCACCGTTAACTACTACCCACCCTAATTAGCTATTGCAGTTTGAGCAACCTCCTATCTCTCAAAAGAGTGAAAAAATGAAAAACAAGAACCGGATATGTCAAAAAAAAACTCTATCAATTTAAAATACTGTACTAGCAGACTATATACTCAAAGATGCGATCTTCTGCAAAGCCATCAAGATTTGAAACAAGGAGACTTCTAGCGGCCCATGAAGTTTTGGCCCATCTTTTGCATATTCTCACCAATCTTGGTGTTCACCTCAAAGTATTTAGCGACGCAGCGATCAAGGCAGAGACCCTCTTTGGAACTGATATCGCTGTCGTAGTAGCGGGTGTCGAGACATTTCTTGTGGCAAGAGTCGATGAGACGGTTAAACATGTCGCTAACCATATCCAATTCGGCCTCAGCCTCTTGAATTTTCTGGGCAGAGGGCTGTGCACTAGGCTTTGAGCCTAAACCAAACATTGACATTGAAAAGTTTTGAGGGGGGGCGAGGGGGTGGTATATTTATCATGATGCTTTTGGGTGCGGTAGTGTTGGCACCAGCGGTTGCGGCAGCGTTAACCCTTGAAAAGCCCTTTGAGTTGAGTGAATGGTCTGCAGCTGGTGATTATAAGGCTGGAGAAGACATCTTTCTTATGGGTCAGAAGCCAGGTGAAACTGCCAGCATATGGACTCAGCAACCTGTACAATGGCCTGAATGGACCTTTAACGTGGTCATGCGCACTTTTGCAGGTGCTGCCGATCCAGGAAACTCAGGTCTAGCCATTTTCCACACCTCCCAACCTCTTGGGGCCGGTGCTCTTCACGGAGCCAGCGAGTACTATGATGGGTTGGCAGTCACTGTTGATTCAATGGGCTGGGATGAGCACAACAAATACCCAGATGAGGAAAAGGGTGCTGTGCGTGGTCACTTGAGTGATGGAACCACCCCTTTCACCTCCACCCCTGCCGAGCAGTCCTTCTCTCTGTGCAGAATACCCTACAGAGCTACTCAGGGACCCGTGAATATCAAGATCGGATACGGCAGAGGCGTCTTTATTGTCGAAGTTAACAAGCAGAAATGCTTCTCTAGCGACCGTATTGTTTTGCCGGAGGGATACTTTGGTATCAGTGCCAACACTGGCCTTTCTGAGGACAGATTTGGTCTCGACAGAGTTGAATTGACTCCTGGTCTCGATAAGGAGTTGGAGAAACACTTTGATGCCTCACAATTGCAGGCTCCTGCTGCAGGTCTTCCTGCCACTGCTGGCGCGTATGCTGGCTCCGGCTCCGGTGCTCGTATCTCGCCTGGTGATAGCAATCCAGCTGCAGCTGCCCCTGCTCCTGCTCCCGTTGATATTTCCCCCGTCGTCGAAGCCGTGTCTGCTCTCTCGTCGCGTTTGGACAAGATGCAGCAAAACCTCGACTCGGCTCACACCAATTTGAAGGAGACATTGGCTCTTGGAGGTGGTGCCGGCTCTGATAACCTGGACAAGGTCTTGGAGCTCGTTGAGACCATCAACCGCATGAGCCAGCGCGTTGAGAACCTTGAATCGTTCATTCAGCGCCAAACTGACGAACAGGTCAAGAGCATTCACGCCAAGGTTGACTCTCGTGCTGATCAGATTGGTCAACACCTTGACAGCCGTAACATTCCCGAGGCCCCGAGCTACTGGGGCCCCGTAGCTGTACTATTGGTCGGACAGGCCGTTGTTTACATTGGCTACATGACCTGGATCGGCCGCCAAGCCAAAAACAAGTTATTATAAATATGCTAGTGACTTTGGATAGATAACACAGAGTTCATATAAAAACTACAATCAAAAAGGAATTGAGCGTTTTTGGAAAAGCAAAATGCTGAAAGGACTCATGTCGAGGCGGCCTTAAAAAAACAGACCCGCTCAACAGAGACCCGCTGAGGGTACCCGATCGGCACTGGTGCAAGACTTTGCAAGTAAAATAGAAAACTAGATAAAGCTGAATACTACACTGCTCTAGCTAGTTCACCCCACCTCTCTCAACTCAATATAATCTTAGCCGGAAGCTGCTTTAGCCGAAATTAGCTGCAGGTCAATAAAGTTAAATCCAAGCTTTAGTCTATATTAGTCCAATTGAATAAGTACTGGAATCGACCGAGAGTTCAATCACACATGTCTACTAGTATTGGTTTGCTTGTGCGCGTGCCAATCTTGGTTCCAAGATGTGCCTGCTAGTACTACGCAGTACTCATGCCGCCTGATAGCGTCATGTGACCAAATTAATCTCGAAACTACATTCTGTAGAACCAATTCGTGCAAATTAATTTAAGCTGGATAGCTTTATCATTTTAATCTTCAAATAGAAAGCATAGATCGGCAAGATTGCGTTTATATCACCCCTGCATCACAAACTAGCTTTCATTTCGAAACCTTGGGGACCCACCATCGACTTATAATCGGCGGCGCGCGCCCCACCACAACAATTATCAAGTCTCTTCGATGCGCGAATTACGCGGGCTGAACCAGATAAAGGCGCTTCATACAAAATATTTGAAAAAATGGTTAGAATCAAACCATGATAGTGTTGACCCGGAAAGCGCATGTCAAATCGCTGTTTTCTACCAAAACATTGGAGACGAGCGCCATACATTTCAGTGGTATACACGGGCTGCAAACGCAAAGAACGCTTTAGCACAGTTTAATATTGCGCTATGCTGTTTAAGAGGGGTTGGTACTACTGCGAGCCTTCCAGAGGCCACTCGCTGGTTCAAGCTCGCCGCAGAGGCGGGTATCACCAGAGCACAGCGCGCATTGAAGGCCCTCGCCCTGTACGGCCCGGGTGCAGTAAGACTCATGCCATATATTCCAATTCAGCCATACCAACTCAATGCAGATGCAATCGCCCGTGATACTAAAGATCTTGATACCATACTGCTCTGTGGTCTCGACAAGCTACTAACCTCTCTCGATTCCAAAACACCAAATGAACACATCATCCAAGCTGCTGTCAAGGGCCACCATGATGGCCAGTTTGCGTTGGCATGGTGGTACCACTTTGTTCTTCAAGACTACACAAAGGCTCAAGAATGGTACTCTAAGGCAGTCAAGAACTCGCGTAACCCTTATGTGCATTACTACTTTGCGCTAATGTACTTTGAAGCCAGAAAATACGACTACTATGTTACTACCATGCTTACAGCCGCCAATGCGCTTGGCTACACTCCAGCTCAGCTCCATTTGGGCCAAAACCTTTTCAGTGGAAAGTATGTTCCTCGCAACACCCAACAGGGTCTCGCACTACTTGAATCTGCCGCCAAAAACAAGTCACCAGAGGCAATGTATGAGCTTGGCACTCTCTACCGACTCGGGGATGGCGTACAACAGGATTTGGCTCGCAGCTTTGAGTGGTATCAAAAGGCGAGCGATCAGTCTAATGCTGAGGCATTTTATTGGATGGCAGTTTTACGTGGATTTGAAACAACAGATGGTCGCAAATATCTTGAGCTGGCTGCAAAACAAGGTGCTATGCTAGCACAAAACGACCTCGGTACAGTACTTGCCCAAGAAAAGCAATTTGCAGAGGCCAAGCACTGGCTCAAGAAGGCAAGCGAGCGTGGTGATAGGACCGCAAGCGACAACTTGCAGCGTTTGCAGCAGCATGTCATGGGCCGGTGTCTACCACCACTGCCGGGAGCGCCTGGCATGGCTAATATGATGGAACCACGATACAAGGAGCTTTTGTAGTTGTAGAAGATAACTTAATGACATAAATAAGCAAAGTAATACAAGAGAGAGACAACCGCAGAGACAACCGCGATTCAAGTTTCTGGTTCGTTCATACTCGTCTAAACGGTAAGGTCCTGGCGATGGTCACGACCCAATGGAGGAACACCAGGAGGACGGATATCCGCAACAAGTGGACTCGCCAATCCCTTGCTCATCATAAGATCTGTAGAACGCTGCTTGATGGGGTCGTAGTACTCATCTTTGACTGGGTATAACAGGACTGTTTGGCCCTTAATCGTGACCACTGTGTTGGTAGGGATTGCAATCCAGTCTGAACGTTCAAATGTAAGTGGCTCAGAAGCAATCATCACTGTGTTGTTAATGCGGTAGCACCTTTCCATGCGGTATTGGCCCGGCTGGTATTCATAGAAGCGAGTACCAGTGGAGTAATAGAGCGAGGCAGCCTCTTCTGTGCTAGAAGTAACATAACGTGCGACAACCACTGTTTGACCATCAGTTACTGCAAAGTTAAGCAGGCTGGGCTCCACCTCATTGTCCCCTGCAGCTTCCTGTGTCCATACCTTGATGCGCTCAAGGGTGCGCTCCAATGCCTTTGTGAGAATATGCGCATCAAACCCTCCATTAGGGTCAGCAGGATTTACTCCCATTTTGTCTAATGTATCAAGATACACTGCAAAGCACATTTCACTGTCAGTTGAGCCCTGCACAAAGAAGAAGTACTCGTCCTTGATGTCTTCGCACATTTTACGCTTGACTTTGGAGAATAGCGAGACACCACCATTGTGCATAAACATAAGAGTGTGGTAAACAAACGGGTGGCAGTTAGTTTCACTTAAAACACCAGCAGTCGAGGCACGCACATGGGCAAAAACAAGCTTAGACTTTGTTTTGCTGGCAATACGGGCCAAGTTCAAGTTATTCCATGCAGGCGTAATGGCACAGTATACGCACGGACCCTTTTCCTCATCTTGATCCATATCCAGAGGGTAGTAGCCGACACCAAACCCATCACCATTGATGGGACGACGCATATCAATGCGGAGTCGAGAATCAAACGATTGATTGATGATAGAATGGGCAGGACGCGTAAGGAGATGCTCTAATCTAATAGGCTCTCGCGATTTGTATATCATGAATCTGCACATTATGATGTGAGGCGATGCTGACAGGTGATGATGTTATTCGATATATTTCTGGTATATGACTATATGATCCCAAGTGACCAATTTGATTCACTTGTAGGGATACTATACTTTTAGAAAGTTTGAGAGTAGCTAGTGGACTAAACACAAGCTGATTGTATTGTTTCTAACTGCCCGATCATAAATACAAATTACCTACAAGCCCTTGGCGTACTTGCCGCTCTCCAAAAACTGTTTGATGATTGCGACAATCTTGTCGAGGGCATCTAACCACGCCTTGAGCTGTTCCTCTACCTTGGCCAATGGCTCACCCAACTTGGCATAAAAGTCCTTACGATAGGGGCACGCGTTCATGGCAACCTTGAAAACTGGGCGCACGAGCATAGAGTGGTGCTTGCTCAATGTCTCACTGTAGGCTTTGGTGAAGCTTTGAACGAGTTCCTGGTCAGGGTTCTCGATACTCTTGCGCATGGCAGCTGCGGTGAACTCGAGACCGCGTGTCAACCACAAGAGACCTTGAGTCGCGTCTTTTTTCTTTTCCTTGACCTCGCTCAATACGATAGACTGCAAAGTTGCACCCTGATCAGGAGCAGCGAGCTGGCGTGTGCGAATCTTCTTGATATTACCAGTCATGTCGCTCTGGACCATGCCAAAAGTGGATGATTCAAGCACGTCAAACAATTTGACGAGCGATTCAGATGCCTCCAAAAACTCAGTGGTGCTGATCTCGTCGTTGGTGACAGGAACGTCAGTGAAATTACGGCCAATGGTATCGAAATAGGTCATACGTGGTGTTTGTGTATGTTGACGTAAGATTTGAGTTTATAAACGGCTTTGTAATCTATTTGTCCACCTCCCACTTGGGCATAGCACCCCCTCCCTTAATCTAAACCTTGGGAGCTCCAAAAAAGCCTTAACTTTCTTGCGCATGAAAAAATTCCTCAAGGAATTGAGACATTTGAACCCATCAAGAGCTGGTTCAAAACTCCCAGCTCTTGATACTCGTTACCCTGCAAGATTTTTTCCCGCAGCCCGCAAAATGAAACGCAAGATTTACCTCCATGTAGGTCCCACAAACAGCGGAAAATCCTATACTGCTCTCGAATCGTTCAAGAAAGCTGAGAAAGGCTTTTATGCAGGGCCATTACGAATGCTTGCCCGTGAAATCTTTGATAGACTCACTACCGCGCATGTGCCCTGCAACCTCGTAACAGGTGAAGAGTGCATTTATCAGACAAAACCTGACGGATCCCGTGCAACGCTAAATGCGGGTACAGTTGAGATGGTAGATTTAAGCACAACTTTTGATGTGGCAGTGCTCGACGAGATTCAAATGATTAGCGATCCTAGTCGTGGATGGGCGTGGTCACAAGCGTTTCTCGGTGTCAAGGCCAAGGAACTGCATCTATGCGGAGATCGGAACGCAGTGAATATCATAACGCAGTTGTGCCACCAGACTGGCGACGAGTTACATGTGAAGTACTATCAACGTCTCAGTCCTCTAGAGATAGATCGACGACCCATGACTCCTAAAAACTGGCTCTCCAAGCTTGAGCCCGGAGATTGTATAGTGTGCTTTAGTGCCCGCAAGGTAAAGAAACTGCGCGACAAAATTGTACAAAAGCTTGGGAAAAAATGTGCAATTATTTATGGATCACTTCCCCCCGAAATCAGAGCTGAACAGGCACGGCTTTTTAATGACCCCAACAGCGGCGTTGACTATATGGTAGCGAGCGATGCGATTGGTATGGGTCTCAACCTGGCGATCAAGCGTGTGGTTTTGTTCGAGCTCGAAAAATTCGATGGCGAAAGCAAGATCAAGTTAACAGTCCCACAGATAAAGCAAATTGCAGGCCGTGCAGGTAGATTCAAGCCTGCTTCTCCCACAGAACCTGATACCAAAAAGGCCGAAGGAGGACTTGTAAATACTCTTTCACCTGAGATGAAACAAACCGTTAAGGAGGCGCTCCGCAAAAATTCTCCAGAGATTACAAGTGCTATGTATCAGCCTCCGGCTGAAGCAATTCGTTCTTTTGCTCTCGATAAATCGGGACCATTTACTCAAATCTTGGAAGAAGCGTACGCTGTTGCGCGGATTGGACCTGCATATGAGCGTCCTCGGGTGGAGCAAGTCTTGGCTACGACTGCGCTGATTGATGGTATTGAAGGATTGACCCTCGACGACCGAATCCTACTAGGTAATGCACCTGTGAAGCGAACAGAGATGGTACAGGAAATGTTTGTTAGATTTTGCCGAGTGATTGCGGCTCGAGATTCAAAGAACGTCCTCGCTGTCATGGGTAATAAACTTGATACACTTTCAAACCATAACACTGATATATTGAAACTGGAAGACATTCACAAATGTTTAACGTTATTCCAGTGGCTATCAATACGCTACCCGTGTAATTTATTAGACTATGACGGCGCGAATGATCTCAAAATTCTGTGCGAGTCGTTGATTAATGACAGGTTGCGATCGAGAAAAAGCCTAGAGCCAAGGGCTGGCCCATTCATTAAGCATAAGAAAAAATAACTGTACATAAAATATTCCCCATATATTATATATATTCAGGCACAAATCTTTTGGGCAGCTGAAATAACCTCTTGAGCAGTCTCATCAATGCTGCGCGGTACTACAACTGTACAGCGAGGCTCATCTTTAGGCAATTCAAGCGTATGAAGCTGCGAATCAAGCATATCAAGTTTCATGAAATGGCCTTGACGTGAAGACATGCGTAGCACAAGTTGCTCGCGTGTAGGCACAATCAACACTACGCAAGCATTCTCCAGGCGACTCAGAAGTAGGTCACGATAAGACTTCTTCAAGCTGCTACATGAAACAACACAATTGCCGCACTGAGCTGCGCGAGCGACACTCTCAAGCCACCCCCACCGATCGTCATCAGTGAGAGGGATACCATTCGACATTTTGTCAATATTTTCTTGTGGGTGCAATGCATCTCCCTCGATGAACTTATAATTCAATTTTTCAGCTACTGCCCCACCAATGGTACTCTTTCCACACCCCGAAGGGCCACCTACTATGATAATCATGGCGTTGGGTAGACCCTCGGAAGGGGTTTGATGATACGCTGAAAATATTCAGAGAATGCCGTCTGCGGCTGGGTATAACTATTAACTATGGAAAATATACTATATCTTGGAGGCCAGTTTTTGCGCTCTAGAGACAAGATCAGCTCCACCAATGATGTGGACACCAGTGTCTTCGTTCAAAGCCATATCGAGGCCAACACGAGCCACATCGTCTCCATACACTGGCTGGCCAGCAATTCCAGCAAAAACAGTGTTGTAAACTAAACTACCGAGCTTCATACCGATCGAATTGCCGAAACCTTTGTGTTCACCTTCGCGATCTCCTAACAAGATGCCGGGGCGTAGGATGATGGTCTTCTCAAACCCAAGTGCAATTATGTCCTTCTCACAATCACCCTTTAGTCTTAAATAGGGGATCAGGGAACCGGTGTTAGCTCCGGATGAAGAAACGAGAATGAAGGTTTTAGCACCGTTTGCCTTTGCAGATTTGGCTAGCGCTATGTTCAAATCGTGATCGATTTTGTATTGTGCTTCAAGAGATCCCGCTGCAGCACGTGTGGTTGATAGTGAGGAGAACACAATATCGGTACCAGGCACAATGGTTTGTGGGGTAATATCGCCAACCGTATTCTCCACTTTGGGCGAAGAGTTGGCGATGGGCCGCCGGGTGAGAGCTATGATCTTGTCTACAGCGTTATTCTGGGACGCAATCTTGAGAAAACTGTTTCCGCAGAGGCCAGTAGCACCTAATACAAGTATAGACGTCATTTGATCTTAGGTGGTGTGATCTCAGAGTTGCTGATAAAAGCCCAAGTAGTGGAATCGTGAAGCGAGGCGCTCACGTAATTGCTGCTTCCTCTGTGCACTTTGGCGTTCTATCAGGTCATAACCCATAAATAAGTTGACTACCAGGGCCGGATTAGGGCTTGTTTCCAGAGCATTCTCAAGTTGCTCAACTGCCTCCAGAACATTGCCCTGATGCAAAAGGGTGAGGGCTTTAATATTTGGGTTTTTCGTAGTTTTTAGCACGGCTTCATAATCTTCGTTGACGAATGCTTCCAGTGCAGTTAACTCTGAATTGTCTGAATCTGAAGAATGCGCCTTATTAGCCCATTCATGTGCATGGTCTGAATTGCCCAGATAAATGTAAATCAGACTAAGAGCGTGCGCGATCTCTAGATCCCACCCGCTTTTTGCCAATTGCGCCCCATAGTGAAGTTCTTTAAGATGATGTATAGCAGTGGTGTAATCGCGCATTCCGATTAGTGCGGCTGCAACTTCCATTCCAAGCCGCTGTAACCGTGCATCCCATTCCGGGCTCTTGGTTGCCGTACGAGCCTCAATGGCCATTGCGTGCATGAGCTGTATAGCTTGTTGGTTGATACCCTTTGCCCAGACTGGGATGAGTAGAAGCCTCAGATCCCAAACTGCAGGCGTAGACGGCAGCTCATCAAGGTTTTTAAATCGGCTAGCTGCTTCTTGAGCCACTAATGCACCTTGTCGTGTTGCCAAAAGGGCACGGAACCGCCAGAGCCAGATATTCAGCAGGCTCATTAGCTCGTCCTGATCAGTCGGCTCTTGGGCTTCGCCAATCAGCTGCTGAGTCTTTTCAGCTATGTCAAAATATAAACGCTGATCAATGAGCTCTTCAAGGCTCTTGTCGCAGGCCGACTCAAAGCCTGACGGCCGCGCGAGACCTCCATCTACTCGCCCCACCAACTGTTGCCACATTTGAGATTCTGAAGGGAGGCAAACTTTGTGAATTTATCATGGCAAGTGATAGATACGCGCATTTGCCTCTGATTTCGATAAGATTGAGGTAGAACTACTCAGTAAACTATTTTTTTTTTAAATTGAATATCTGTCGAATAGACGCTCTGCCTCAGGTGAAGAGCTGCCTGCATGGGTGCGCATATGCAGCATATAGAACCAGAAGTAAAGTGCTCGTTGAAACACTACGAACTTTGAAGCACGGAGAATTATTGCTCCAGATGCAAAACTGGTGTTACTGCCAGGGAGATCTCTATTAGAGCCAAAATAATCATTCCATGCAAAGGACCTGTATCAAAATCCTAAAATAGATATAGACTTATCATCATCATGTCTAAAGGATACTCTGAGGGATGATACCCGGAGCTGCATAGCACAACCCCGCTCCTTACAGTTGCAAACAAAGATAGAGTTTCCGGTAGAGTTCAACCTAATTTTGGGTATATAGTAATGCCTTTGCGACGGTTATAGACGATGAGATCGGTTAGCCTTGCGGTACAATCTCATCTTCTCGATGCAGACGACCGTCAGAAGGCTAGAAAGGCCTCGCAATCCACTCTGTCCAAGCCTAAAGAACCTACAGTGGAGGATCCTAAAATCTATGACAGGCCACTTCGTCAATGCTACATTAAACCTGTTCCACTGAAGCCAGAGAGACAGTCTCCTTTTACTGATGCCAAACCACCGGGTCCTCAGAGAGCGACTCCGCTTGTTCTCCCTACCAAGCAGGGGATCTCCCAATTTAGTACTCCCTATGCTAAATCTGCACTCGCACGTCAAAAAGAGCAGCTTGATACGATCCAGACTACGCTTGCTGAGCAGGCAACATCTGTAGAAGAGCTCCAACTTGGGTGTAGGCGCAACTTTACTCGCCTGGAAGCGAATCAGACTGGAATTATATCTACCCTTAACCAGTTGGAGTATCAAAACATTGCCCTGCGGGACCTTGTTGATGAAAGAAATAAACCAGTTGAAGCTATTTATCATGCGCTTCAAGACAAATGCGCACAGACTATAAAGGAGATTGATTTTACGTGCCAGATTGGATCTCATTTAGCTCGTACAAGTATTCGCAACGAGTACGAAACTATTAAGGCTAGCTTGGACAGCTTGGCTAGTCCTAAGGTCGTTGACAATCTCATGCACAGTGTTGATGAAGCGTCTCGCAAAGCTGAAAATGCCACTCATGATTTAATCAGTTGCAAGGACGAAGTCACTCGCACCTCCAGTCTCGTCTCCAAGCTGATGCTCTCTTATGACTCTTATGTGGCTGCGCAGTCTCGCAAAGAAAGATGTTATGAGAAGAAGCTTGCTAAGGAGCTTGCTCAGGCGCGAGACAAGAACGAGCGTCTGGAGAACCAGGTCAAGTACCTCCAAGAAAAAGTTGAAGCTCTACTTCTCGCTACAGAGATTGAAA
>JAJLUX010000030.1:0-98106 GCA_030564425.1 Wickerhamiella cacticola | reverse complement strand
CTGAATACCCAAGGGGTACCTGTGGGTTGATGAGCACAGAGAAATCGAATTGGGGTCCAGAGGAGGATTCAGATGGAAACCGAATGGAAACCCACAGGTAACCGGTTGGTAACCGGTTGGTAACCGAATGGAAACCCGTAGGAAACCGACTGGTAATTGTGATTTATAGACCATATATAGTAACTACTAGTAGATGAGAAGTAATTGAGAAGTAGTTGAGAAATAATTGACTAGTAATTGAGAAGTAATTGGCTGAAAATTAACTGGTAACCGAATGGTAACCCACAGGTAACCGGTTGGTAACCGAATGGAAACCCGATTGTACAGCAGCCATGACAGCATCATAGTTGTCTTTGAGCTCTTTGCTTGCAAACTCTATGGAATCACCGATACTCTACAAGATATCTACAAGATATCGGTACTTCCCTAGAGTTTGCCAGGGAAGGCTCAGAGACAACTATGATGTTGTCCTGGCTGCTGTAAAACGGCAGGGTGGGTCATTGTGTCAGGGGCCAGGACAACATCATAGCTGTCTTGGAGGTCTTGGCTGGCAAACTCTGAGAATCACCATTATCTTGTCAGAGTTTGCCAGCGAGGAGCTCAAACAACTATGATGTTGTCCTGGAAGCTGTAAAAACGGCAGGGTGGGTCACTTGCGTTTGCCACTATTTTTCAAAAATACCTGCGTTTCATAAAAGGTGCAAAAAGGTGCACATGGAAATGAGGTTTGTGGTGGGCTTATATAGTGTTGCTGACTAAGAAGGATTCTGGAGGCGTGGACCTCAAAATGCATGCAAAATGCATGCAAATATCACTGACTAACCAACCTGCATCCTAAGTCATGGGGCCCACGACCTGGCATGTACAGGTGCATCTCAAGTGGAGGGGCCACAGCTTTCAGGGACCGTGACCTCCATAGGTTGGCGGCCACCTTTAGCGCCTCGCTTGTGGTCACCTCGCGCGCCGAACGAGTAGTATGCTGACTCAGCAGCCTTCTTTTACACCTACATGGGCGGGAAACCATAGGGGCGTCTACGCTGTCCAAAATCGTTTACCCAATAGACACGGCGTGCACAGTCCTGAAAACCGGCGTACCACTACGATGCGTCCCTCTTTGCGCCTACTGGAACGGTCTGCTCCCGAGCATGAGCCTCAGCGTCCCCGGCGGGACCGTGGCGTAGGGCCAATCAAAGCAGTGGCTTTCACCGCATTTGGGGCCATTTGCGTATTACGTAGTTAGCGGCAGCGTTGCCGAGATTGCTTCCTCGTTTGGGCGCGCTGCAGGTGGTCACCAAGACTAGGCGGCACCCCTGGCAGGTGATACGAGATATCCAGCGCACAGAAGGCGCCAGGGGGTTTATGCGCGGGTACTGGATGGGTATTGCCGTTTTCCTGCCTCATTTTGTGGTTTTTTTGGGTCGTTTTCGAAAACGTCGAGCGACACCTGGCCCAGTGGCACCCGCTGAGTTGGACGGATGGAGCCCTGATTGCAGCGGCCGGCACAAAAGTTGCTACTGAAGTGGGTAGATGAGAACTATAAAGCCCGCGATGGGCGCTTGTTGGATGCTCCTCACCCCCAAAAAAGAGGGTGGCTGGCGAGGAGGAGGACCAGAGGAAGACGGGCCAGCAGGAGGATCTGGGTTTCCGTGTGGGGAATTCTGAGCGATGGGTATAAAGCCGTAGGTGTAGCCTGGGGGAGGGACTGGTGGTGCAGCGGGTGCAGGAGATAGCTGCAGATACATCCGTTCATATGGTTGTTGTTGCTGCGAGGGCGGAGTGGAGTGCTCCGTACGGGAAGAGGCAGGCGCTGCAGAGGGGGTTGAGCGCGCCGGAGGCATCTATATTCGTTGCCAAAGGACATATCAGAAAAAGTGAAGATTCGGACTAAAACGGAGAGGGAGTAAGAATATCTCGAGAGACCAATTGTAACCACTAATATCTGTCAGTTGGTTACACTAATACAATGATACCGTTGGTGTAGTTGCTAGACGCTACTAGTGCCCTAGGGTCCATGGCCACATATGTTGCAGCAAGTACGGCTAGAGAACCTAGGTCGCGGTCTTGATTAATACGGATAATTATTCGGCTCTTCAAGTGGATATCTCATGTCTATCGCCGTCCCACTCAAACTAGCCGTATGACGGACACTTGATACTCCAGAGAAGTAGGGCCCAGATAAAGGGTCAATGAGCTGTTTCATGTTCTATTGTGATTGTTTATAGATGTATTTACATATCAGGTATATAAGCCCCGGTATAAAGCTCAACACCAGTATAGCGAGATGGCTCCAAGGATGGCTCCAAGGATGGCCCCTGACCTCCAGATGGGCCATAGCGTTCGCCCAAATAGTCATTACTTTTCAGTATAGTTTGTGCCTATGAACCCCATAAGAGTCCAGCTGGAATTAGGTGAGTAGCCTCTCGCAATGCAAGTCGACCCGCAGGGTGCTAGCAGCTAGGATCGTGGTTCCGTTTACATATTGCCGTAAACATACGTTTTCTATCCTCTTGAGCGTCAACTCGCGATAGATAACCAGCAAAAATCTCTGAAAATCTGGCGAATTCAGTGTGCCGCATACAGCAACATCTCACAAGTGAATGCTCAGGTAAATACCACTTGTGCTACTCTGCCAACGGTCCCACTTCCCAGCAGCTGCGGTCGTCGTAGTTAGCTTGGAAGTGAATTACCCTCGCTCCAGTCCACGCCAGAGCCATCATTAACTGCATACTAGGGAACCTAAACTCACGAAACTCAACATGAGGTTGATGTGCATATGAGCGTAATCTAAAAGACGACACCAGTTCAGTTAGAGTCATCATCAGCTGCCTCAAAGAGCTAGTAGTACAGAGCTCACCCACGAGTGCTATCAATCACTTGCCAGTTTGGTGACAATCCATGTAGAGTATCCACTAAATTAGCAGAGTAAAAGCAGCATATTAGCAGATAACACTAGAGAATGTACTCGTGTATTTTGCCTAATGCAAAGGAATCAGACAGAAAACATAGAAGACTCTTAGCCAGTAGACTCGAGTGATGGCACTATCAGGTGGCATTATTAGGTAGGACTATGTGAATTATTATCGCAGAAGAGTCCTTTTCCTTTCTGATTTAACCTTATGGTTCGGGGGTTGCATAGTATCCGAAACCCATCTACCAGAGCCGTGGCCGCACCTGAGCCGCGACCGTGCCAGAACCATAACCACACCCCAACTGCACGATCCAGTAGCACAAGCCAATAGCACTACGGAGGCAGTAGCTCAAATCACGACTAGGAAAATATATTGATGTATAGCTGTAGATTGTAGTGCTGATGCTGGCTAGGGTCGACGCCGAGTACTGACACCCTCGACAGGAGTGGAGCAGACGATATCAAGAGCCAGCTCTCTAGATAACTAGCTAAGTATTACCCACGAGATATGCGATTAGACGAGTAGAATGGTCTGCTCTGGAATACAAGTATCAGTAAATACCACTTCAAGGCACAAATCGGATAGCTCAAGCACCATCGCGTAACGTGTCAAAGGTGCCTTTTCAAGGCAACCGCAATAGTGACACGTCAATAAAGAGATAAGCAATTCAAGTTCTCATCAGCTTCTGTTTATCAGGTTGAGACACTCGGCAGCTGGCCACAACAGACGCATCGACGAGCAGCTAACTGGAAATAGACAAGCCCTGCTAATCATTCGCAGCTTTGTTTTGTACCCAGAAAGCACGAGCTTAACCTCGAGCTAACCCTCTTTCCTACAATCCTCTCGACTAAAAAGAAGGGCCCACTAAACGTCCAGCAAAAAAGACGTACAGTACCTTCCGTTCTCGCATCGTCTCCGACTGCAATACTGAATAAGGCTCTATCGGGCTTAAATATGGCTGATCGGACGGGAAGCCTTGCTTTGCCGATGATATGACCGTACGCGATGGCCTAGGTCATACTTTTCATTTCAGGGTTTGTCGGAATTTGCAAAACGCGAATTTTGGGGTACAAATTTGAGAATGGCATTTTCGGGCTATATATATATCTATTTGTGGATTTGTCTATGAAAAGTTTGCAGAGTGCGCATCAATTCCCCTAGAAACTGTTTCCATGGTCCTGTAATCTGGGGTACATATGCAGACCCTGGGTCTGGAGAACAGGTCCCCAGTGAGGTATTGAACCGTGGAGTATTGGCATCTTTATGGATAGCGCTCGAGTGCTCAAGTGCCGGACACCAAGAGCTTGGAGGTCGTTATAGTTGCCACTTGGTACCAGGTCATTCAGATAGACATAATTGCCTGTCTATAGCCAGCACAATCAGGAAAGCTCTAGTTCAGGTACGAGAGCGATCAACTGGCCCAGAGCGTCCAGGTGGTAGAGAGCTAAAATCCTCAAGCAGCCAAGAACACTCGGCCACCGATTTAGGTTTGGCGATGACGGTAGATACATTAAAATCTGGGCACCTCAGTCCAAAATATCCTGGAACACTCAGGACGGACGTCACTCATTAGATCTTGTCTTGTGGATCGGGTACACGACCAAGGCCAGCAGCTCGCATTGCCGGTAGTGCTCGGTAGTGGAAAAAACGAAGGTTAAATATGTAGGTGTTTGTGAAATAACTACAGGGATGCCGGGAGTAGGAGGTTCCTAGCATTTACCGTACAGTAGGAAGACTGAGAGGTAGCGTTGGATACGGGCTCGGGTGCAGTTAAAGTAGTCTCGAGTGCTGGAGTAGGGTAATCTCGCTGAACCTAGAGTAGTCCCTGGTGCTAAATCAGAGTATGGAGTGCTTAAGCGAACGCTTACATCTTATTCTTCAACTCCCTCAGCTTGTGCATAGCATCCACTTGATTTTTCGCCCCCAGCTCGTGCTGAAGTTTCTCCTCATTTACCCGCATAAACGGGTTAAACTTTTGTTCATCGCCAATGCTAAACTCGCCCGTAGTCACTTTGTGCTGGTCACAAAATTTCACCAGCTCGTCCACATCGTGACCCAACACTTTTTGTGCAAATTTCGCATTGCTTTTTGTGTACTCGTGACCCGAGTAAACCACAGTGTCGCGCGGCAACTGGCGCAATTTCGCCAGCGCGTTGCACATTTCCTGCGCGTTTCCCTCAAAGAACCGGCCGCAGCCAGCATTGAAGAGCGTATCGCCCGTGAACACGGCCTTGCCGGTCCCGTCCTTGGCGTAATAACAAATACTGTCCTGCGTGTGACAGGGCGTATGTATAGCGGTGATCTCGATACCCCCGAGCTGCAGTTTCTGGCCATCAGCAGGGGTTTCCGAGACAAGTGGAGAGTTTGCACCGGCAATTACCGGCAAATTCGGAAATTTAAGCTTTAGTTGCGCGTTTCCGCCGCTATGGTCAAGGTGGTGGTGGGTGTTGACGATCGCCTTGAGGTTGATGTCCATGTGCTGCAGCACCGGCAGCACGGCGCTCGGCTCGCTAGGATCAATAATCCACGAATCGCGGGTTTTATCGTCGGTTAAAACGTAAGCGTAGTTGTCGCTAAACATGGGAATTGCTTTAATGTGCATCTTGCGGCTAAAGGACCGGAGGGACCGAAGCATGTAAGCGGGGCCAGCGGGGGCCACCCCTGGGCTCGCGTGGTGGATAATTTCTATAAAATAAATTGGCTAAGTTTATGCAAATTTGGGAAAAATGCCAGGCGCTCAATGGGCCAGTGGTCTGGCAAATGGGGTAACAGCTATTAGCTGAGTGGCTAGAGGCAGCCAATGGTGCCTGGCAGTTTGTTAATTAGCATGTCATTTAGCGTAAAGTTAACTAGTGGAATATACATTTGGGCTACGTGCAGGCAGTAACTAATTACCGTATTTTACCATCTAGGACTGTGCCTCACCCCATGGTGCTGAGCCGCACTGCCTGTGCAGGCCGTACCTGCTTATGTGCCTAGCGCTCATTAGGAGAGTGCCTATAGGCTAATGGCTAGTGAGCAGTTGGATAAGGATGAAGTGCTGTCTAATTGGAGACTGTAGACAAACTCAATGACTCTATGCAGCGCGCCGATGCACTCGTTAGCTGATATAGGCATAGTGCAGGCCTGCAGGTCAATGCGGAGGTGCCTAGCATGTGCGCAGGAGCGAGTGAGCGGTAGCGGCAGGAGCGGCGGCAGCTGGCAGGAGGCTGTTTATAGATATTTAGGTAAATAGGGAAATACATAAGTTGAGAAATGTGGATGCCCAGCCACAGCATTCGTTAACGCTGATTCGGCTGACTGATCTGTCAATCGATTGGTACATTCGTTAACCCAGTCTAGGCGTGCATATATGTACACCAATCTACCAAGCTAGAAATTAGCCGCAGTTGGAGGATTGCAAGCGGGGCATCACGCCATGAGCATGTGATAACCAACGGCCTCGGCACGCCTACCGCGCCCTATTCTTCAACCGATAGCTTAAAAATTTCCAATTAGCCACACTGACAATGAAATGTCAGACAAGAAATGTCAGACACTGACCTTCTACCGAGTAGTACCCCACCCCCGCATTTCGGCTGTTTGTCAGCACCTGTATATAAACGGCGCGCTCTCCACACTCCTGTATGCGTACCAACCAATGCGCCAATATTACCATCGATGGTAAACAATACGACAGTTTTACCGAACCGAAAGCATTGCTAGCACAGGAACGCAAGAAAACCAAGTTCGACACGCGCGAGCTCGCCATTTACTACAATAACGGCGAGGACCAGCTCGAAAAGGCCGAGCGGTTCCAGTCGTACCTTGAGCGCGACCCCGTGTTTGATAATTCGAAATTTTACGACTGGGATTACGAACCTTTGCGCGAGGAAACGTTCAAGATGGTCGGCCGCGCCAACGAGTACGTGTTCCGCGAGCTCGGCGCCGACTACATCAAGGCGCGCGCGCTCATTAGCCCGCTCGGGTACGTCAACCCTTCGGCGCAGACGCGGCTATCGGTACACATTGGCCTTTTCATGAACGCCGTGTACGGCAATGGCACGCCCAAACAGTTTGACTACTGGCTGAGCCGCGGGATGGCCACGCTGCACAAGTTTTACGGGTGTTTTGGCATGACCGAGCTTGGACATGGCTCGAATGTTGGCGGACTCGAAACGACTGCGACATTTGACGAGAAAACCGACGAGTTTGTGATCCACACGCCGCACACGGGCGCCACGAAATGGTGGATCGGCGGCGCCGCGCACTCGGCAAACCACTGCTGCGTGCTTGCGCGGCTCATTGTCAAGGGCAAGGACTATGGCGTGCAGAATTTCATTGTGCAGCTGCGGTCCACCGAGAGCCACGAGCTGCTCGACGGAATCGCCGTGGGAGATATCGGCAAGAAAATGGGCCGCGACGGCATCGATAACGGCTGGATCCAGTTTACAAACGTCAGAATCCCCCGCACCTGGATGCTCCAGCGGTTTTGCAAAGTGAGCCGGGACGGCCAGGTCGAGGTGCCCCCACTGGCGCAGCTCGCGTACGGAACCCTTATCTCGGGCCGCGTCTCGATGGCCTACGATTCGTGGATGTGGGCACGCCGGTTCCTGACAATCGCTATCCGCTACGCCGCGGCACGGCGCCAGTTTAGCCCCTCGCCAGAGGAACCCGAGACGATCCTCCTCGATTACCCGTACCACCAGCGCCGGCTCATGCCCCTGCTGGCGCAAGCAGTCGCGCTCGAGGCGGCGGCCACTGAGCTCTACAATGCCTACAATGACGTGCAAACCAAGCAGGCACAGGCAGATCTCACCGACAAGGCCGCGGTGGCCAAGCTCGTGTCCAACGCCAAGGAGCTGTTTATCCTCTCGGCCGGTCTCAAGGCGTTTGGCACATGGGCGTGCGCCGAAACTATCGACGAGTGCCGCCAGGCGTGCGGCGGACACGGGTACTCGGGCTACAATGGGTTTGGCCAGGGGTACAATGACTGGGTCGTCAACTGTACTTGGGAAGGCGACAACAATGTGCTCGCGCTGAGTGCCGGAAGAGGTCTCGTGCAAAACGCGCTCCTCGTGCTCAAGGGCAAGCAGGTGCACGGACCGCTCGAGTACCTCAACCGCTACAAGGAGCTCGCCCAGGCCAAGCTCAATGGCCGCTCGTTTTGCAATGCAGAGGTCGCAATCGAAGCATGGGAAAGTATCGCCTCGCAAACAATCATCGAGACGACCCACAAGTACCTCGAACTCACCAAATCGGGCAAATCCGCCACTGAAGCATTTGAGCAGCTCTCGTCGTACCGGTTCTTGTGCGCGCGTCTCAATGCCACTGCGTTCCAGGTGCGCTCGTTTTTCCGCAAAATTGGTGCCCAGGGCACCCAAGGCATCAAGGATATTTTGACGCAAATGGCGTACCTGTTTGCCGCCTGGTCTGCTGCTAAAGACGGTGCCCTTTTCCTGCAATACGGCTACGTAACGGGCGAGGAGTTTGCCGGGATCCAAAAAGATGTGGGCCGGTGCTGCCAGGCTGTGCGCGACCAGGCGATTGGCGTGACCGATGCATTTGGCCTCTCGGACTTTTTCATCAACGCGCCTATTGGCAATTACGACGGTAATGTGTACAAGAATTATTTCCACAAGGTGCGTACTCAACGGCCTGCGTCTGATGGCAGATCGAGCTATGTGGACGAGCAGCTGGCGTTTTTCCACCGCAAGGAGGAGGATTTTCCTTCGCTGGATGAGATCTAAATGAGCCTCTTGAGATGAACGCTGGCCCTCAGCAGCCTTCACTGGCCGCCTCTATCACCTGGCACCTACATGGGAGTGCCGTACAAACCTGAGACTCGGTCTAAGCCCAGTCACGCCCAGTCTCACCCTAAGCCTACTTGTGTAACTATAACTTATTAACTGACTTGTACTTGTTATCTCCGCTACTTGATCTGCTTGCTATCGTTGTCTCGTCACAACCAGCTTTAGGCAACCCAGGTTAATTTGGCGACTTTTCACCCTGCACGCCCATGATTTAGAGGCAATGCACAGGTTGTTCCGAATGACATAAGGGTGCAGGAGCTGATGACAGGCAGGAGCTAAATTGACGAGAGAAGGGGCTGGGAGGTGGACACTTTTATTCATAGCGCAGGCCAGCGAAACTTTTATAATGTGTCCCAAGGAGTGGCTAATTCCGGCCTGCTGCTGGCGTGCCCCTTATCCCATCTGCAGCCAAGCTCGCGTAATGCACCCTCGCGTAATGCATTTATGCACAATGGAGATGCCAACAAGTCTATCGGGAGACAGCCAAACCTAGAGACAGCCAGAAGCTGCTGAAATACACATATATGCCCACTGTATATGCCCACATATATAGCTACGTGTTTAAGAAATATATAACCCTTACCCCGCCACCGAGCCCAAACGCAAAACCACGACCAACCCTTTGCAATTTAGCTAGATTAAGGATAAATCAATAGATTAAAAGTGCGGGTGTCCCCCCAAAGCCTACAAACAAAGGATATTATATGCAAGCCGGAAGTGCAACATTTAGGTTTTCCGGGGGTGCCCATATACCGCTCGTCCACGCTACCCACCGCTTCCACATATCCCGGCCCTAGCTCGTTGCCCCGCAATTCACGGAAATAAACTAGAGTTTACCCCCCAAACCCAATCTTGGCACCTAAAACTTGGGTTGCCAACATGTTGCAGTAACACCGTGCATATGCACCCATTACTCCCACTTAAATAGTCAGGGTCCCCTACCCCGTACTCCCAGCCATTAGTAGTGCACACGCAATTAAATGAAACTGAAACGACCGCAAGTGGTCAAAGTGGTCGCCGGAATCCTCGGGATCCTCACTTGCGTAGACTTTTTGCTCAGTCTTGTTGTTGCGTACAATTTCGAACAAGAAGCAGACCAGCAGCTCGCGTCGCACGTGGGGTTTATGATTTTGACCACCATCATCACGGGACTCACGTGCATTTACCTCTGCGGCAATTTCATTGCCCGCGTCATCAAGCGATACGAGAGCCGCATGCCTAAATGGGTCATTGGCACGAGCGCCAAGCTCAACCGGCAGCAGTCCACCCGCAACATTATCGTGCAGTTTATCGTTTTGGTGCTCAATGTGTTTGCGCTGATTACGACGCTTTTCTCGTTTATCAATGCGCCTTTTCTTATTTGGATCTCTTCGGACGGCGAGGGAAGCAATTTGGGGCCCACTGTTGCCCTTAAAGCGCTCGAAAGTATCGGCCTTGGTCTCCAGGTCTTCTTTGTTTCGTCGCTCGTTGTATCTCTTTGGTGGCCATATGTGATGCTCACGGGGTGTTTAATCACTGTTTTCTCCACTCTGCAGTTTCTCATTACCATCACGAGCGTTTTGATCAACTACGCGGTGCTCCAGACCGAGTATAGCCGGCTCCGCCACAAGACCCCGCAAATCTATATCGTCTTGTCGCTTTTCCTCGCGGTGGCGTCGTTCCTCGGGTTCAACCTGATTTTGTTTGTGAGGGCACACAACCGCCTCAGCGTGCAGACGGCCCAGCTCAGCCGCTACTATATCGCCGTGTGCGCCCTTTCGGGTATCCTCTGCGTGGTGTGGTTTATCCATAGCATTGTGATTCTGGCGCATTACGCCAACATCTCGCTGTTCCAGGACGGCCTGATTGCCAACCCCATCCTCGCAGGCGTCGGTTTCCTTTTGGACGTATTTTGCATCATCTGTGCTGCCCATTTGGGTGTCACTCCGCATACCCAGCTCAAGGTCGAGGAGTATGACCTCAATGCCCTTTCACTCGACCAGCTGCAGGCATGGGCCCGCCTAATTGACGCCTACAATGCGAAAATGAGCCCCGATATCCCCAAGGGAGCCAACGCCATGGAGCTCATGATGGCCTATGTCAACAGCCCCATGAACGGGTTCTCGTGCAAAGTGCTGCGGGTGTATGACCCCAAACACGCAGAAAACGAGGCCAAAGCAAAGAAACAAAAGAGCTACGAAAACGTCAGGGCATGGAACCAGCTCGACCGCGTGCACCCGTTTAACGAGAAACCGCTGGACGATAACTCGGCAGTCACACTTATCGGCAAGCCAAATGATAAAAAGCAGGAAAAAGGAGGCGCCGGTGGTGCCGATGCCAATGGCAAGCCCATGTCGAAAAACGCGCTCAAACGCGCCCAGAAAAAGGCCGCCAAAAAGAACAAGCCGCTGGATCTGCCCACCAGCAAGGAAGAGAAATCGCCCGAAGAGCTCGCCAAAGAGCAGGCGTTCAAGAACGATCTGCTGGCTACCGAAGCGCTCTTTTTAATGACCACCATTCAGCACTATGACTTGACGAGCCCCCTACATGGTAAATGGTCTCGGGCTATCCTTTCGCGGTGCCTTGGTGCGCAGTCGTGGTTCAAGCCCCTTTGTGTGCGCATGGGTATTGTAGGCACGCACTGGCCCTTTAGGCAAATGATGTTTTTCACGGCGCCCACGAAAAAGCCGATTGCCCGTACTGCCGCGATTTTGGCTGCCATTTCCTCATGGAACGATCACCTCAAACGCAGCGAGCGGTACACGATAATTCTCAACCCGTGCTACCGCAATCCTGAAAACGAGGCCGCGCTCGAGATGAGCAACTGGATCACAACAAAGATGCTGCCCTCGCACGTTATTGACCTGAGGCCGTACAAGGGCAAATCCCTCAGCGAGTACCTCAAGGCCATCAAGTACCGCAACCAGGCCACCACATTTACACAGGCCAACGGCGAGGTGATTGAGACTGCGGACTTCTCGCTGCAAAACTGTGCCACTGCCATGGACCTGTGGCGCAACATCGCCGAGAAACGCACCTCTGAGGGCCACACGGCCGTGCTTCACGACCCCGACATTGATTTCCTGCACAGCTTGGGCGGCGAGGGCCACAACCCGCGCCAGTGGCGCAAACTGCTGTTTTTAAAAGTCGAGGGCGAGATCATCGCCTCGTGCATCTTGTTCTTTTTGGGCAACACCATCACCAGCGACATTCAGGGTCTCGAGCACGAAAAGGCTCGTCACTATAAAGCGTACTTTGTGATGATGCAAGAGACAATCAAGATTGCGCTGCGGGAGAATATCCCGTTTGTTGATTTTGGGCCCACGACTGCCAAGCCAAAGCAGGATATCGGAGCGGCCGAGATCCCCATTATGGGAGGTATAAAGGCGCTCGCACCATTGTCGCCGTTTGTGAGTATGTTTGCAAACCAGGTGGATGGTGGTTAGTATTTATAGATAGCATAAATGAGCATGAATGAGCATGAATATGAGCATCGAATGTGAATGTGAGCCTAAGTGAGTGAGCTCAAGCGTTAATAGCTAGGTATGCGAGCCTGCTTGAGCGAGCCCAAGCGTGAATAGGTGTATGCGAATCTGTGAGTGAGCTATGTATCCAGCCTGCGTGTACGAACTAAACTCGCATACACGCGTCTAGTTTGTGAAGCCTTCCCTTGAGCTACCAGATGGCACCAAAACTAGAATAATTATGTACAAACCAGGTCCTACGCCCTGGAATCAAAACAAACTACTTGTTGGACACATCCCAACGGCCTGCGCTAGGAGTGTATGAGCCCATGGGGGCAGTGTCGCCAAGCGGACCAGCAGTGCCGCCTGAGGCAATCCCGCTAGCCGTGCCCGCAGAGCCAACCGTACCGGCTGCTCCAAGCGCTCCACCCGCAAACTCCTTGACCGACTCGGGCCGTAGCGCCACCAGCTCCTTGGCATTCTTATGCCTTAGAACCCTCAATGCTGAGCTTCGCCCCAGAACCCTATCGCCCGTCCTGGATGCCACATCGAGCAACCCTAGAGCCGCTTGGCCAGTGGTATCAGTAACGAGGGCCAGCTGCAGCCAGTGCCGGGCCATGAGTGCATCGTTGAAATAATTCAGGAGGAGCATCCCCAGCGGCAAAAACGCGTCGCTTAGACCCGACGCAGCAGCGCGTTCGAGGTGTTGCCGCGACACTTCGCGATCTGTCTCGCTGAGTTGAGCGAGGTAGAAATGGCAGTCACTGACTTGAGACGGGTCGGTGGCTTCCTGGCACGCCCTGGTAAACCATTTTTTCGCCCCCACAAGGTCGCGTTTTTTGAATGCGATATGAGCAATCGATCGCCAGCATTCTGCCCGCGTGCGGTTATCGAGTCCATCCAGCGCCAGCGCCTTTTGGTAGAGCTCCAGGGCTTGCGGGTGCCCTGCCTTGTATGCGAGATCGGCCGAGTGCTTGTACGAGAGCGGGAATTCGAGATCCAGCAGCTGCTTGAGGAGCCTCGAGCCGTCGCGTTTATCCTCAGGCGAGCAGTTTGGGTCCGAGAGCCGCGAGTAGCACAGCAGCGAGACGGCCGTCTTGTCGCCGAGCTCAGCCGCTCGCTCGACCAACGACTGTTCTGCCAAAACTTGTGCCGAGGACACTTTGGCTTCTTTTGTGCGGTAATTTTCCAGTGCTCGCTTAATTTTCATGAGCGTTGAGGCCGTTACTTTGGGGGGTAATTCAGTGTCGTTGGAGCATGCTTTGATTGTTTCCAACGTTTTCTTGTATGAAATGGGCACCTGGAATTCGTAAAGGTATTTTTTAAACAGCCGTTTGGGGATCATCCTGCACGGCTCTAGCTCCCAGCTGACTATCACTGTCAGGCCTGTCAGGCGCTGTCAGTTTAGTGTTTGCAATGTACGTAGATAAAACTACAGAAACATTTTTTAGAAATCTTTTAGAACTTTTATGTATTCGCGCGAATTGTAGCAAGCTTAGCCTCTATAGGCGTCAATGGCAAGTGCTTGCGTGGCTACCAAACCCACGCCGGCAAAGCTGAAAGCACTACAAGCTGAAATGTGAGAGCCACTGGGACCTAGTCAAGGTCTTATAGCCACCTTGAGCAGTGCACGGCTATCAGACTTAACGCTGTGTATATGACCTCAATGCTGGCCACACCAACTTGGCTGGTGAAAAGACGTTAGGCAGCGCAAAACATCAGTCGTCGCTGCTTTATAAAATCACCAACCCGCTTATAGCACGGACGCACCAACTGAGACATCATGACAATCACTCTGCCCCCGGAGATTTGGTATATCGTAGCGCCCTACGTTGAGCCAAACCCCGTGGTTTAGGCACAACTAGCGACAGTCTGCAGAACCTTTGCCAGAGTCTTCACCAGCGACCTGGTCTGGAAGCGGCTGAACCTGTATGGCGTGGAGAGCGGGGTATACCAGGACTTCCGCGAAAAGTCGAGCGCCTGGGACCTGGAACTGATGTTTGACAGTTGGGGAGGAAAAGTTTCTCTCTTGTATTATCCTAATGTGGCGACAAACTTGTACCTCTCGCTCGGTGTTCTAGCGTGCATGGAGCAGCCTGCACAAGACCTGCCCACACCAATTGCAAACAAGCAGCTGGTGCTCGCTTGCATTGATATTGAAGGTTGTGATTTATCTTTTTACTTCAGTTGCAACGACGATATGTATCCCCCGCCGTTTTTTGAGTTGTTGTCGCCTGAGGTGCTGCTTGATCGTGACGTTGCCTATGCTGCCTGCGCCAAACACGGGGGTATGCTCCGGTGTTTCCCCGCATTTCAGGATGATAAAGGCGTTGTTCTTACGGCTTTGAGGGCAAGGCGTCCTATACGAAGTGTACTGGATTTAGCAAGCTCCGACCTTCAAGACGACGTTGAGGTTGTCGTTGCTGCTGTAAAAAAAGATGCTTCATCGATTGAATATGCTAGCATCAGAATGCGCAATGACAAGGAGGTTATTAGAGCTGTGCTTGAGGTTAAGCCGAGCGAGCTTCGGTACAATGAGCTCACCGAGCGGGGTCCAGTAATTGAGTATGTGCAACAAGACAAGGACAATCTGGGCAAACTTCGTCCACAATTCTATAGAGACAAAGAGATTGTAGCGGCAGCGGTTACAGCTGATTGGCGCGCTCTAGACTACGGTCTTTATGGCTACGTGCACATCGACGTGTTATTGCTGATGGGGAGGCTCCATCCAGAGTGTATTGATCGGCTTAGAAAATATGCAGATCGCGTTTCTCACTATGATCCAGAAAAAATTAAGGCGCAATTGATTGAACACGGGCTTTATCCCCCCAGTTTGCTGTCCATTGTGGGAAAATTTCTACTTGGGCTGGCAATGGGCAGATATCTTGACTAAATGCTAGCAATGGCAATTAAAGTACACCTGTGATAACGTCCTGAAACCAACGCGGGAATATTCAGAGGTGCATTACCTTGCATAAGCGAGGTCGATATCTTTGTACTGCTAAGGGTGCGATATAGCAAGTACTATATAAACAAAGTAGTATAAACACCGTGAAAGGTTAGGGACTACGTCATTGCTATTGTTCCTATTAGTTAAACTTGCAGCATCAAGTTAGACAGCTCAGACATTGTCGTACTCTCTAGGTTATGAGCCCTCACAACACTCCGGTTACTGTTCCTAAAACAATTCTTACTTACTCTTCAGAAACTGCTACTGGCAACGGTCCTAACGTTGCAGCTATTGACATCCCTATTGAGTTCAAGATGTCCACTGAATCGACCTTCGACTCATCTACTGGCCCCACTTGTGAAGCCGACTTGTCTGAAACCTCCTCCGAGGGGGGCAACTCTGACACTGAGTCGAACTCTGGTCACTGAGACCACTGTTCCACTGGCTAGTGCAACCAACTCTACTACAAGCTCCGACGTTGCGGCAAAGGACGCTCCTGTCTCTGTCTCCATTGACTTCGTTGATGAAAACTCCAAAAGAAGCTCCAACACTATGTCAACTCTCAACACTGTCAATGGCCCATCTACTGTTTCACCTACTTTTTGTTGTCCGCAGGTAACTTGAAGTGTTGAGCTGTCAGTCTTGACTTTCAAGAAGCGTTGCGATTGTGAAATTTCACTGCCTGATGTTCCTGTGTTTTACTCAAGTCCCTGCTCGAGTAATTGCTGTGTCCGGTCCCAAGAGTCTGTCTTTGAGACCCTCGTTTTCGAGCTCATCCAGTAATGTGGATATAGCCTCTGACTCGTCTAATACTCTGAGCGATACTGGTGGTTCCAGTAGACGCTTTAGCCTGAGCACTTTTTCGTCGGTTTTTTCTCCAGCAGTTTGTTCAAATGCTCTGTAACCTTGGTTTTCCACTGACTGCGATCAGGCAAAGAGTTCTCCAAATAGGGCTCAAGTATACCTTTCCACACTTTGTAATCGGGGTATGGGGCATCAAGTGAGAAGATATAGGTGGGAGGATATAGAAGCGAGATATACTGCTCTCATTGTCCATTTTTTTGGTAACTGTTGTATTGCCGAGAATATGCCGAAAGGCACGTGACCAGTAGTAATATGCATGCATACTATATAAATGCTAGGTAAGCCCCACCCCGATCATTAGTGTGAAAATCCTGTTTCAAAGTGAGTCAATTTTACTTCTTGACTATCCATTAAAAAATTACCAGTATCGCCTTCCTTTGTTGGATCTCAATCAAGTCAATCATTAGTCAGCCACCACTGGGGTACCAATGGGGTACCATAACAGGTATTTTTTTTTTCTTTTTTTGTTTTTGAGGTGCCACATATCCGCAACTAAAATCAAGGTTTATAGTCCGCTAAAAGCGTCGTAACTTAGTTTTCAACGTTATGTGCTTCCTAACGCCGCTGTTCATGTGTCACGTGCATTACCTCGCCGCTAGCCATGTGGGAACGGTATTGTGGTTCATGGGGGACCGGTACTCGTCTGCTGAGATACAAGAGATATAAGACTTATATTCGATGCAAAAAAGTTGGAAGCACCATATATTCCATAGAGACGTGAGAAGCACAGCGTATACCCCAATTAAACCCTCAAACCCGCGGACCCACATGCCCAACCTCGTGCGGAGTCAGCGGGATCCTGTCTCAACCCTATTCACTGCATTGCATGCGTTGACTATATAAGAACACTCACCTCAAGCCTTTCCCATCATCCTCCCATGAAGCCTGCTGTGGTCACTGCTGCTCGCCTGTCCCCTGATGGTACAACTTGCCGCGTGTGATGTCAAGGGCACACTGCGACTTTACAAGAGTGCTCACAGAGACTGGTAAGTTCGCCAACGCTCTCGCCTGGAACCCTAATTCCCGCAGTCTTGCCACTGTGGGTAAGGACAGCAAATGCCACCTTTGGGATACCAAAGAAGGCAAAGTCCTGTGCACCCTTGAAGGTCACACGGACGAGATCACGAGCGTGTGCTTTTCACCCAAAGGAACGATCCTGGTCACCACCAGCCTGGACACGACCGAGAATTTGGAGCGTGCTAACCGCTACCTGCATGGACGTAGCGCATAGCACGTTCCATATCCTCACGGTCTTGTCAAGGCTTGTGGTTATCAAAATCGTTCCAGGGAGGTGCCAAAGGGCACGAACGCACTGAAGCGGAAGTAGGGGCGTCCCTTAATAATTTGGTTACTGGAAACGACGCCCTGTTCTTTCGCACGCATCTCGGCGTTGAGGACCCAGTTTTGAGCCTTGATCCAGTCAAGGAGCGGGCTTGGGAGTGGCCCTTTGAAATTGAAGAGCGAGTGTGAGGGGAGCAGGTCAGTCTCCCAACGAATGAGAGTGCTCCTCTGAGGGACGGCATACGCCTTGGTGGCTGTGATTGCCAGATGCTCATCCGAGCACGAGAAGCTCAGGAGTGAGGAACAGGATGTTGCGCTCATCCTTTACCAAGGAGGAGTGGGCGCGAAGCGGTTTATTAAATTTCTTACCCTCAGCATTAAATTGCGCTAGATACGCCGCGATAAGCCGGCGCACCTGGTTGAGACCCGGGGGTTTCGATTTCCCCTCTGGAGCAGCCGAAAAAGCCGTCACCACTTGGTATACGGCCATTTTAGCCTCGTCGTTAGTAATTGGTGTTTGTGAAAGGTTAGAGTCTATAACAGTACTATTGCTTTTATTCATACTTGCAGCTTTGTACTGTTATAGACTCTAGCCTTTCACAGGTTATGAGCCCTGACAACGCTCCGGTCTCTGTTCCTAAAACAGCTCTTGCTTCCATTTCAGGAACTACTACTGGCAACGATCCTAAGGTTGCAGCTCTTGACACTACTATTGTTACCAACGTGTCCACTGAATCGACTTCCGCCTCATCTACTGACCCCACTTGTGAAGCCGACTTGTCCTCTGAAACCTCGTCTGGGGGGAACAACTCTGGCGACGCTGAGTCGAAGTCTGGTTCTCCTTCTGTTACCACTGTTCCTCTGGCTAGTGCAGCCAATTCTAAAAGCTCCAACGCTGCGGCTAAGGATGCTCCTGTCTCTGTCTCCATCGACCTGGTTAATGAAAGCTCCGAAGGAAGTTCTTCCAACACTACGTCAACTTTCAACACTGCCAATGGCCCATCTACTGTTACACCTACCTATGTCAACCCTACTTCTTTATTGCCCGCGGATAAATCTAAGTGTAGTTCTAAGATATGAGTTTGTTCTGATATGAATGAGCTGGCTCCATATTTCGAGGCTCAGGTGGGCTCGAGGCTAAAAGGCTACTGATGGCCCGAGGCTGGACTGGCCGGTACGCAAATGGTAGGCCAATCCACAAGAAGTATCTTTTGGCTGGCCAGTAGAGGCCCTCTGGCTGGCCGTAATAGGCTTACCTCGCAATTACAGGTACAGTATACCATAGATAAATGCTTCCTTTGCCGCTCCTAAAAACTACAATAAAACCCGCCTAAGAGCCCATAATTGATATAGCTTGCAGCAGAGTTTGGCCGTGCCTAGTCTATAGGACCGTTCACCAGGAATCATCATGTCTTTCAAGATAAACTCCTCTACTCTATCCACTTTTACTGCTGAACGGTATTGAGGTTTTGGTACGGAAATGGTTTTGAGACGGATGTGGCTCTGTTTATGGTTCTGGCGCGGCTCTGATTCAGATACGGTTAGGATTACGGTTTAGTTGCGACTATGGCTCTGATACGGTTGCGGTTTGGTTGAGGTTGCGGCTTGGTTCTGGCTCTGGTGCGGTTCTGATACGGTTGCAGTTTGGTTACGATTACGGTTTGGTTGAGGTTGCGGCTTGGTCGCATTTCTGGTACAGTTGCGGCTGTGGCTCTAAGACGGCCGCGGTTTGCTTGTGGCTCTAGTACGGTTCTGGCTCTGGTGTGGCTTTGGTTTTGGTACGTGGGCCTCCTGGAAACCACACCCTACTCTTACTGGTTTGAGCGGCAAGTTGCAGTGCGAGATGTCTATTATGCAGCTCCCATGTATTTGTCCGGTTTCGCTTCATCCCCTACGCCAATGTAGCTCAGGGAGAGCTAAATCTCCTAGCCCAGGGATTCAGTGACAGGGTGGATGCTACCCGGTCGATTTGGGTAACCTGCGAGGCACCGGGGATAGGCTGCTAGCTGGTCCCTGTTAACTAACTACATCAAAGCACCAGAGTCAGTCACCACTAGCCTCAAACTGTCCAGTACCAGTCTATATATTCACACCTACTAATGGTTGTTCCTATACAGAAGCTGGAGACCTTATGAGCCACAAAACCACCAAGAGCGGCGCTCAAATGCCATATCCCTAGCAATCTGGCCAGATCAATATCCAAGCTAGGGATTGGGCTGAATGGTGCAACACCCAATTGGCTCACGATGAGTCGATGTCTCCAGGCATACATTGGCATTTTTGCGTCAATGTATGCAGCGATACTACTCATTCTGTAGTATACGGGGCATGGCTCAGTCTGTGACCTACCCAGTACAAATCCATTTATGATCCGCCAATAAATGGTGACAAGCCGCCACAACAACGGCAAGGTACCCGGCTACATCAGCCAAAGTTGAGGTGCCTTGTGACCATCTAAAGAGCCCACCGAATAGTGGGAAGCATCTCCGCATAATTAATCAATGTCAAAGCTAGGAATACGATTGCGGTGTCGCGAACCGGTGCTGGCACCACTGGTAGGTACCAAGAGCAGGTGCAGAGACTTCCTTGGAAGCTGTGTAGAAGGAGCTGTGCAGGAGAAGACGACATATTTAGTGAGCTGGGTGTCCTTTATACTAGAAGTACAGACTCGAGTTGCCGCTCCAGCCACCTCTAGATGTCCAGTTGGCTCGATTGGGCAACCTCAATTAGGCAAGCATCAAGGTGCTCTAAATTAGCACGGGGATTTACACATGCATTGTAACTTAATAAAAGCGCTAACTACGGAAAGGTCACGGTAAGGCGGTAGCACTGGTAGCTCGATCAAGACAAGCCCAAGCATCAGGGGTCTTTAGCTTATTTGATGTGTATTTATTTAGCTGAGTCGAATTGTGCTATATTAGATTTTGAGGCAGAGTGGGTGGCGTCTAACGCGTTTCGTCACCGCCAAAATGCGAGTTCCTGTTGAAGCAAGAACGTGCATTCCACGTGATCTTTAATATATTAACATAGTTTGTGTATTAGTAATTGACTGAAGTCCGATCTCAAGAGATTAAGAGTCATAAGCTCTGCGTTAGCCAGCACAAATAGCCGGCCGAGTGGCAGGACAAGCCGTCAGCCAAGCAGCAGGCCAAGCAGCAGACCAAGCGGTAGGCCAAGCGGTAGGCCAAGTAGCAGACTAGCAGCCATCATAGCAGCCAGCAAAGCAGCCAGCAAGCAGCAGACCAAGCACCCTGCTCCCTAGAAACAAATTAGAGTAGTTTCGTTGTGGGAATGCAAGCTCGGAGGGTGTGTTGAAGCAAGAACGTGCATTCCACGTGATCTTTAATATATTAACATAGTTTGTGTATTAGTAATTGACTGAAGTCCGATCTCAAGAGTTCCTAGAATGGCGTTGACTAATAGATATCCAGAGTACGGATCCTATAATTGAGCGCTGGTTGCCGCACCAGGAAGCCACACCAGCCCCTCGAGAGACCAACTGTAACCAGCTAGCCGGAGTGGCAGATGGATAATGAGAGATGGGAACGAACCCGAGAGTGTAGCCAGGAGGCGGCTGAGGCATGTACGCGGGCTGTGCCGAAGAATTACTGCACAACTGTAAGAAGGCAATTTACCTACGGCATCGGATTAGGTGCATGAAAACTCTCTGCAGTAATGACAATCCTCCACAAGATTTCCATCAGCTTTTGTTAATAGTGTTTCTGGATTGTCATTACTCAAAAGAGTTTTCATGCACCTAATACGCAATGCTCATGCGTTCCTGCTCAGGTGTTTGCTGTATCGGGTCCTAAGAATGTGCCTTCGAGTCCCTCGTTTTCTAGCTCATCCACTGATATTGATATGCTCTCTGATTCGTCTAATACTCTGAGCAACACTGATAGCTCCAGTATTAGTCAGTTGGCGCTTCCCAGCCAGGCTCGAGTGTATGCCGCCTCAAGACGTCACAAACCTGAGACCAACGATGAGCCTGAATCTGATATCGAAAAGTATGGAATGTCATACGGAACCGAGGTGACGGTTATTACTCCTCCCAGAATGGCCTACAGTCGTTTGAAGCATGGGCTTCACACAATCCTTGTTTCCAGGAAGTGCACGTCGCACAAGAAGATCCACACCTGGTACTATAATTGGGTGACAACCATTCAAGGTTTATACCGGCTTGTGCCTCGTACCCAAACACGTCTGTTCGATCTGGCAACCCGGAAGTACGTACTCAACTCGATCACTGATTCTATGGACAGTGAGTCGTTGAGAGAACGTCTGACTCGCGAGTTGACCCCTCTCATTGTGCACCCTGGACGCCTGAGTCTTTCCAGTGTTGTGGATTATCTGCAAAGGTTCTGCATTGCCGAGGGAGGGGAGCACACTGTCATTCTTGAACGCTTTCTTGAGAAACAACTCAGCCCTGCCCCTTTGAAAGCTAATGAAATCTCCGTCAAGAACAACTTCTTTGCAGAATTGCAGCAGAAGTTGTCACTCACTGTATGGCAACTAAATGAGTGACTCTTAACCGGCCTGATGACTGGAGGCTATTCATTGAGTCGTTTGCTCCCTTTGCTGAAGATACGCCTGCTCTCGGGGAAGACACCATTGGCCGCTACTAATCCTCTGTATCCAGGCGCCACCGGCCTTCTCCGGAAGCACCGCCGACGCACGGTGTGATAATGCAGCACTAGTAGGGGCAGTGAAAAACAACCAATATGCTGCCAATCCAAGAACAGCACATATGATGCGCACAATGAGAAAGATACAAAACTGGAGGAATAATCAAATGTTCGAAATCAAGCACGTTGCCTGTATTTACAAGTCTAGCTATTGGGTCAACATTAAAATCCCGAGCAGTACATACTGTTCACCTTACAAATTATGTGTGGACCCCTTAGAAACTGCTTATAGTACTGGACAGACCCACCGGGAACGAGTCATGACAATCACTCTGCCTGAGGATATTTGGTACATTGTTGGGCAGAATATTGAGCCCAATCCAGTCACTTATGCACGGCTCGCGGTAGTTTGTAAAACGTTCTCGAATATCTTTACCAGTGATCTCGTCTGGGCACGCCTGAACCCCGAGTCCAGTGCCGAGGACCTCGAGATCATGGTATGGGGCCACCACGATTATGAACCTGAAGCAGAGGAGAACTTTGACAACCTATACCTGCACCTTGGCTGCTGGCTTCATGGACCGGGTGCACTATCGGATGTGGAAGATAACAAGTATCTAGTGATTACCTGCTGTGGTATCCGGCCTGGGATAGTAAGTGAGCAGGAACTTACGCCCGAATTGTATCTTGATCGAGATGTTGCGTACGCTGCTTGTGCCGCAGACGGTCTTGATCTCGAGAATTTCCCCGAATTCCAAAATGATAAAGGGGTGTTGTATTTGTTTCAGGATAAATGGGAAAATTTCGATATCGACCTTTAATATATGGGTTGAATCCCAGATGACCTGGTGGGTATCTCGGGTGCTCAAGGGGATCCGCGGCTGCATCTGCTTCCTCGTTACGATCGTTTATATTGCCAGCATCAAGGATTCCCCTGCGCTGTTCGCCTCGAGGAACGTCATCGTCTATATAGTCATCGTCCTCAGATGATAGCCCATCGGTACTCGATAACTCATACAAAGATGATATATCGCTGGGCGGATCGTCCGAATGAGCGTCATCATCAGCCGATCCTATTCTATTACCTGAAGCATCGCATTCACCACTCATTATGGCTGCTATAAGATCACTTCGATCAGCGTTGAAACTCGAGCAGTTTCTGTCAGCCAGAAAGTTAAAGAGACAAAACGCTGATAATATGATATCATATTGTCGGTTACAAGAGTAATCATTACCCCGATACAACAGACGAAACTTCATTTTCAGGATCCCAAATAGTTGCTCAATCTGCCGTCTTAGTTTACTCATACGGGAATTGAAAATCGCTTGTTTTTTATGCAAAGTTCTCGCTTCCTCGGTTAAATGGTCATTACCTTTACTCAATGTATATGTGGGAACAATCCACGGTGCGACGGCATACCCACCATCCGTAATTACGAACTTATCGGGTGGAATCAGCTCTCCAAGGCCATCCTGAAGTTCATTTCTAAAGGTAACACCATCATTCGTCCGGCCACGGTATGGGCGACCCACATATATGAATTTCGCCTGTCCAGGTGGAAGGAGGCTACCAATACAAAGCGGTGCTGGCGGCTATAAATGCCGAATGGGATGAAGACTGGGAGGACGGGTCTCCACTCCAGTTTGCTAGTGACGAGCTAAGAGACAACCCTGAAGTTGTCTTGGCAGCTCTACAAGTTTGCTAGCGATAGGCTGAAAGACGACCCTGAAGTTGTCATGACAGCTATTCAGCGGAATGCTCTTGCGATACAATTTGCTAGTGATAGGTTGCAAGATGATGAGACATTGGTCAGAGCTGCAATAAATATTGAGCCCGAGCTAATTGAGTACTACGGGCCAGTTGTTGCAGACAAGAAAAGTCCGGGCAAGTGCGTTCAAGAGAGTGTGTATGCACTGAGTGCTCTTGACGAAGAATGTAGAGGCGGCAAAGAGCTCGCAAAAGCAGCAGTCACGGCAGATTGGCGGGCTATATTCTGTATTTCCAAGGATTTGATGCGCGACCACGATATCGTTGGGCTGATGGCGACACTCCACCCAGAGTGTCTGGAATATTTTGAACAAAGCACTGGATTCTACTACAAGAGAACCGATATAAGAATAACCTTGTCTGAACTAGGTTTCATTGCACCAAACCCTACGCTGCAGAGAAACACAAGGATGAATTTTGATTTTTTGCTGGACTCTGACTAAATCAATTAGAGCCAGAAAACCACCGAGACCGTCGCCCAGCACAACAACAGCCTCGCCAACGCCGAGGTCGCCGTGCAAACACTGGCAAAAGAGACTGCCGAACAGCAAAAACTTTTGCACAAGGCGGATGAAGTGGTTAGCGGCCACACCACCACCATCACCGCCCTCCAAGAGCAGAACGCCGAGCTAAAACAGCAAATTGCGGCGCTCTCGGAGAAATTCGCACAATTAGAGACCGCAGCACCCGCGCCCAACCCTACCCCAGCGCCGGTGCCTGCCCAAGCCCCCCCAACCGCCCGCGGCGTACTCAGGCGCACCGCCCACCCTGCCCACGTGGAACCCGGACCTGGAGTCCGCCAAGATATATATGTGGCCCGCGCAGAGGCCATTTTTCTCCGGCTACCAGCCGCCTCTGCCGGGAGTCACCAAGCTGGCGTCGCTCCGCAACGCGCTGCTGAATGTTCAGCACCCCTGGGCCCAGCAGCCCAGTTACTCGGAGTGGACATACCGGGATTACGCTGCCGCCTTCATCGCGCAATGGGATACTCCCCTCCGGCTGGCCGAATTCCGGGCCCAACTTCAAACCCTCCGGGTAGGCTCCGACCTGCGTGCCAGCGCCGAAGCTTTCCGCCGTTTGGCGAATCGAGCCGAGCTCACCGAGGCTGAGCTCTGCATGGCGTTCCTGACCTTCACGAAGCCCCGCACCCAGATCTACGGGGCCATTTTCGGAACTGCGGTGTCCGGCACGGCGACGCTGGATGCCCTCATCACGCAGGCTTATCTCGCTGACGCCTCGTCGGAATCTGACTAGGTAGATTCGCTACAGTATTAGCTGTTTCGCTTCATATGTATATAGGTCCGCAGGTGACCAGTGGTAATAAAGCGTTCTCGCGAGAACACCACTGGTAGGCAACCTGGGCCCAAGAAGGCAAAAGCAAACTACACCGAGGCCGTGTGCCATCTATGCAACCAAAAGGGCCACAAGAAATTTGAACTCTCGAAGTGCCCAAAGGCCGACAAAACAGGCACTGATAACAAAAGAGGAACTCCCGTTGCGATGGGCGTAAAGGTATCTGAGGATACTATAACTCCTGTTATGTTGGGCTCTGGTGCGAGCACGCACTTGTTCAATTCCAAAAAGTGGTTCACTCATTTTACCGCTGAGCGAAAGTTGCTCCAAACAGCTGGGGGTCCCACCATGGCTCTAGGACACGGTACAGTTAACCTCCCCGTAAGAAATACCAATGGCGAAGTGGTATGGTGGCATCTGAAGGACTACCGTCCTAGGGGCTTTGTGCTAGTTTCTCGCAAACGACTGGCTATTGACGAAAACCTGAGCCACGTAAGTTGGGACGAAGACCTAACTACAGACAAGTCGATTCTCAGAACAACAGCCAGGGATGGCAAGCAAACAGCCTTCGAGCTTATTGTTGAAAACGAGCATTGCGATGCTCTCCCAATTGACCCTACTGAGGTAGGAAAAATCCTGGGCATCAGCAAGGAAGCTGTGACTGCAGGCATGTGCAGATTTCCTGCGGGGAATTCTGCTTGTGCTGTATCTCTTGGTCCCAATGTCCCTGTTACTGATGAACATGCCTCTTCTAACTCCACTTAGCCATTAAAGAAGACGTTAACTATGGTGCGCTCTGAGTTGGAGGCAATGGCTTGGCATCTGGCTTCCAATCATGCCCATGAAGACGTTGTAAAAGCGCTGGCGAAGCGCTGTGGCTATCAGTTTACGAAAGAAGCGTCCATGCACATTAAGCAGCAGTTTCTTGCTTGCCCCACTTGTCGGGCTATAAAAACCATCGATCGACCAGTGGATAGACGCATGGCCAAGTCGTCTCAGCAAGCAAATCAAGTTTGGTATGTTGATCACCTAAGGTTTGAGAACCTGGGGGTCATGAGTACTAACTATGCCTTAGTCGTGGTAGATGAGTTTACCCGATACAATTGGATCTTCGTCGGTCCTCGTGATAAAGCCTGTTTCTTTTTGGAGCATCTCGTTCTTCACAATCACAACGCTGGACGCAACATTCCCAGCACGATTTGCACTGACGAAGCTTAAGAGTTCAATGGCCTTAGTTCTGATACCTTTACGAAGCTCGGTATAGCTCACCACACCGTACCAGCTCGCCACCATGAGAGCCTTGGGGTTGTCGAGAACATGATCAGAAGCCTAAAAGCCAGCACCAAGACTGTGTTGCATCACTCTGGACTCCCATTTATGCTTTGGCCCTATGCTCTGCACTATGCCTCGTGGCACAAAAACTGGATGCCCTCCCAGTCAGACCTTATAAGGGGGCAAGTACCTGCCGAGCTTTGGGCATCTGATGAGAGTCACTGGCCTAATCACTGGATCCCGTTTGGCTGTGACGTCTCGTTTGTGACCGGGAAAACACTAAAAAAGAACGAGGATGAGGAGCGCATTAATCATGGTTGTTTTCTCGGTATGGATTGGGGCCGGTTTGATTCTAGCGCTGTGGTGCTAGTACCGTCCTCTCATCGTGTGATCACGGTTCCCTTCCAGAAACTTCGTGACTTTCCGCTGGAATTTGCTGTTGCTCACCAAGTCAATACTGCGTTCGAAAACTTGGTTCCTTCTTCTGTCGATGCCAAAAACTTCACTGTCTCCATACGTCAACTTTGCTATGAAGTAATTCAGTCTGGCACCTTCTTTCCCTCCGAAGTGTCTGCGGACTTCTTTGCGTCACAAGGAGAAACAGATCCGCATCGCGATGCATTCCGTTTTGGTGGCAGTATTCCTGTCATTACACCTGCGGGGGATGATTCGGCTGATGGTCCCGAAGAGCCTTTCTTTACTCCTCTTGCTTCTCCTGTGTCTTGGGCATCTGGCTATAGCCCTGCTGGTAGTCCGTCCATGACGGCTATTTCGGAGGCAGGTTCTTCTTAGGAACCTCCTGTCTCTTCCACTGATTCAAGTACTGCGGTACTGCCTCAAGCAAATGAGGTTAACATTGCACTAAAAACACGTAAACTCTCCCGTCGTCAAAAGCGCGGAGCTGCGCGTGTTCAGGCCCGTCGTCTTGCGCGAGTTCAGCAACGGCTTGAAGTTACCCCCTTGCCTCACAATAATGGCGATACGGATGGGTCCTCTGCCTCTTATTCCGATGAATCTGACTCTGATTGTGATTGGGGTCTCAAATAAAACACTTATAAGGTGACTGGCCGCGGTCGGCCACCTAAGTCTGCCAAAACTTATACTGAGGCTTCCACTGGCACTACGTCTCCTCTGCCAAAGCGTGGGCGTGGTCGTTCTCGTAAGGTTGTATCTGCTCCTGAGGTTACACCTGCTGCTCCGTATGTGAATGCGGTTTCAATTCACTCCACTGTACTGTCACTTGGCGAGGCTCATCCACTTGATCCCAAATTCTATAATCAAGCCATGGCGCGTCCTTAGCAATATGCAGCGCAATCAAACACCCAAAATAAGCGAAGCATCCCCCGAGATAAAGCAGCGTCACGGAATTGCTGACCAGGCGTGATTGCGCTGCATATTGCTAAGTTCAGTGTCGATCGCCTCTTTCCATCGAGAAGCATCAGGACGCGCCATGGCTCAAATATAAGATTTTGGGATCAAGAGGATGACTCTAATGGTTCTATCACCAAATACAAGGCCCGTTTAGTTGTCCTAGGGAATCATCAAACCCCCTATCAGTACGACCTACGAGAGGCAGTGATAAAGAACAGGAGAAGAGCTGTTTTTGAGACTACGCCAGCACACACGACTACGCCAGCACCATTACTACGCGGTGGCCTATCGCATTTATGAGAGTCTCTGCGCAGCTTCACGGGCATGTAACATTCCACTGCTGCCGCACCAAAGCGAGATTGTTGAAGCGCTAAAGTTGGGACAATCACCGTGGTTTCCAGCCCCCAAGAATGGTGTCGAGCTGCGAAAACATCTGCAGACTGCGGTATTGGCGTTCTTCACTGATCACCAAGCTGCAATTCATGACCAGCGACAAGCGAAGAAAACCAAGAATGTGTCCACGGCCCACACGGCTGAGAAGAATGCCGCACCAGCTAAGCCTACACGTCGGCTTGACAGTGTTGTCACCGAGCCCACTCAATCCAACAAAGCACCAGTTAAGAATCTAGATGACGCGATCACCCATCTTGACTCCTATGGCAGCGTTGTTAGAGAGGGCATTAAAGCCATTCAACGTGCCCTACAGGAAGGTGGTCGGGTAGCTAATTCAAGTAGCAATGCAGCTAAAACCGTCCGTAGCTCTGTAGGTAATGCAAACTCTTCCCAGTACTTTAAAGTTACCAAATTTACTCTTCCAGAGCAATTCAATGCAGCAATGCCAGAGGTTGATCCAGATACAGTCGTTCTCTTGTTCTCTACCACTGCCTCTCGTTTTGGGTTTCAAACCACCGAGTTGGACATCACCGCGGCCTTTCTTAACGGCGATTTGGATCGCACCATCTACTGCCACTCCGCTCAGGAGGATGACTCTGTACCTAGAGGCTCTATGTTGCGACTTCAGAAAGCCCTCTATGGCTTGAAGCAAGCTCCACGACTTTGGTATGATACCATTTCTCCCTTCTTCACGACTTTAGGCTTCTTACCACTTATCGAGGAACCGTGTCTCTTCATCTCGCACAAGGTGGATGGTACCTTTGCTGGCTTATTTGCGTTGTATGTCGATGACATCCTTATAGCTGGCGAGCCTGAGTTCCTAACAAGCACCACAGAAGCTATTACGAACAAATCTGAAGTCTCTGAGTGTGGGCCTGTCACTGAGTATCTAGGCGTAAAAATGGATCTGGCCGAGAGCCACCTGACACGGTACCTGGTACTGTATTATCAATGGTCGAAGAACTCTCAAGTTGCCCGGCACATCACTACTTTCAAAACGCAATCTGTACCCATGTCAACGAGTTTCAAGCAGCTGGTCTCAACCGTGTTCTTGTTTGGAAAACCTACCAACTCAATTGGTGACATTAGCCATGCAGAAGATTGCGGGTTGCCTGAACTACTTGGTCTCCGGGAGAGTGGATGGCCGCTAACAGCACACAGCCCTCACTCATTTTACTGGGAGGTTGCGGCTAGATCCATCCGGTACAACCTTTGCAAAGTGTCTGAACATTCCCATGACCGCTTCAACTCTGCAATCTATATACTCTCGCGTCGTATCATCAACTGCCTGATGGGCGTGGTATCCTGGGTTATGTGAATGGCTCGCTTGTTAGTTAGGCATCCTGAATCAACCTTTGAAGCCGAGCTACTGGCGCTAAAACTTGCTGTTCAACAAACTAGGTATGTCCAAATTTTCAGTACCCAACTCAAGCTTGTAAGGGTGATATGTGCCTTTTGTAACAACAATGCTCCAGTCAAATCTGTTACTCGGCAGCGGGATAAAAGTAACGAAACAGCCCACTTGATCCACACGATGCGCAAGCTCCAGAACTGGCGCGACAGCATGTGGAATAAGTTGGCTGTTTTGACGTTACCTTTATACTCGCTGCCGGTTACAGATTTGACCAGTGCATCATCATCACAGATTCTACATGCAAGAAACGTCAAATCTGCAAGGCGGCGCACTGCAAGAAACGCCAATGAGAAATCACAGCTAGAGAAAACAGGGCATTTAATGTGACCCAAGCAAACTCTTAGCCCATAGACTATATTGCGCAAATGGATCAGGCATACATCCGCAGAAGTGCCGTCAACCATTATGCGCAACCATTGCGCCAACCATTCAGCGCCAACCACTCACCCTTTATCAGAGCATGGTGGTAGAAGGACAAGGTGAAAGGTTTGCGCTGTAATGGCATGGGCGGGTCCTTAGTCATGCTAGCGGGGCTCACTGTGAGGAATCCGGTGGAATGTGAGAAGGAGAAAGAGGACGAATATACGTACATACAGATAGCCTTAGGACTAATTTACCACCTTTAGATATTTAATACAACCAACTACAACTCAAGATCTACATTGCTGATCATAACTGACATGTGCTTGATATGCCTTTGAAGCTCCCAGCTGACTCTAGGCCTGCAGACTCCTAGTCCAGTATTTCAATGTCCACTACCGCACTGACATACACCAAAGACAAAAAAGTCGGTGAGGGAACATACGCAGAAGTGTATGTTGGCCGCAAACTGCCCACGGGCGACCAGATTGCCGTGAAAATGATCAAAATGTCAGAATTCAAGGACGGACTCGACATGTCGGCTATCCGCGAAATCAAGTTTTTGCAGGAAATGAAGCACAAGAATATTATTGAGCTGCTGGACGTTTTTGTGGCCGAGGGGAACCTCAACCTCGTGCTCGAGTTTTTGCCCGCAGATTTGGAGATGCTGATCCGCGATAAAAACGTGCTGTTTAGCGAGGGCGATACGAAATCGTGGCTCCTGATGATGCTCAGAGGAGTGCACCATTGCCATCGCAATTTCATTCTCCACCGAGACCTCAAACCCTCAAACATGCTGCTGAGTCCCGATGGGCACCTCAAGATTGCTGATTTCGGTTTGGCAAGGTCAATGGCCTTGAGCCCGAGCGAACGGTTCACGCCAACTGTTGTTACGCGGTGGTACCGTGCGCCAGAACTGCTTTTGGGGGCCCGCCACTACTCGGGGGCCGTGGATATCTGGAGCGTGGGGGTGATTTTCGCCGAACTGATGCTGCGGGTGCCGTACCTGGCGGGCGAAACCGAAGAATCGCAAATCGATACCACATTCCGCGCCCTCGGGACGCCCACACCGGCGATCTGGCCCGGAATCGAGGCCCTGCCGGGGTACAAGCTCATGCCGGCCACAAAGTACCCGGCCCCCACAAGGATGCAGCTGCAGGGGCTTTTTAGTGCTGCCAGTGATGCTGCGCTTGATTTAATGACGCAAATGCTGGTCATGGATCCGTGTAAACGCATAGACTCGACGCAGGCCCTGATGGCACCATATTTTAGGAATAGTCCTGCACCCACTGCTCCAGAGAATCTTCCAAAAAAGTCCTAGTTTGGCCAAAGCTGTGGAAGATCCCAAGACTATGGCCGAAACATTGTCAAATTAGAAAATGCAGAGATCCGCGGTATCCAGCTACACATTTTAAAAAGGCTCAGACAGGTCGACGCACCAAAATCAACAAAAGGCTCATCTTAGTGGGTTTGTTATGCCGACGGCTGCCTGAGAACCTGCCTGAGAACCGCTAGTGTTGGCATAAATGCCACGATCCAGAGTCAACGCGTCAAATCTGACCAAATGCTAGCAGGTGATGCTCTTGAATGTTGGCAAATGCTAGCTCTGAGTGAGCCACCCACTCACACAAACTCCTTGGACCATCGCTTTCAATGTGCTGGAGACCTAGTAACCGATCGCGTTTGACAGTTCCCGTGCTATTTCCTCTATGGATGCCTATATATTACTGATTGTATGGTTTAAGGGAGCCAGAATGTGAGTCCCCACTCTCGGACCCCAGGTAAACCCACTAGTACTGCCATTTTACACCAGTGAGCCAACGGACTACGAGCCCATGCGGCGACTCCGGAAGCCCATTCGCCCATTCGGAGCCCACGCGACGCCCATCCGGCACCCATACGTCGTGCATTATTTATTATATCCTGCGGCCACCCACCGGCAAACTTCACGAGGCGGTCACCATTGGTTGGCCTTGCCAAGAGCTCAATCGCTTGGCATGACCCCCGGCCAGCTCAATCAGCACTAGCACAACCGGCCAGCCACCAGCTGCTGAGCTACTTGCTAGCTTCAACCCCACCTACCGGCAGGTACTCAGGGACCGACCGTTTCCCCCTCGTGCCCTCGCTAAGCGATCCCTGCAGGAACCCGAACACAACTATCACAAAATCCGTAAAATCCGTAAAATCTAAATTTAATTTCGCTAAAACCACTTTAACCACCGAGTCGCTCAAATGTCGGGTCACCCCATGCACCGCCCCCTCCCAGGGGGTCGATTAAAAATCCACTTTACAGTAAACACCTTGTTGTTGTTGTTTCAGGTCCATGACTACACTGAATACTATAAATGCGGTTTCGCTAGAGCCGTATGAGCAGCTGGGTAAGGAGGTGGACTACCAGGCCCAGGATCACGGTCAGGATCACGACCAGGAGTACCAGGGGCAGGCCGAATACCGGGAGGCTCAGGGCCAGGCGTATGACCGGGACCCACACGGCCAGCCTTATGAGAATGAGCACTCTTCGGCATCCCCGCCCCGCCGCAGACTCTCCAACGCGTCGGACCGCTCCAACTCCTCTGGCTCCCTTGCCCCCGAGGCACCCGTCCACTCGGTGGTGCCCCCCAAGCGATCGCACACTCCGCCCGTCATTTTCACCTCAAGCGACGGGTCCCGCGGGTTTGAGGTTCGCCCCCGCAGCGCGTACATCCACAGCAACCAAACACAGAGCAACCCGCGTCTCTCTGGCGTGCCGAGCCTCAAGCCGCCTCTCTCACGAATGCAGACGGAATCGCCGGTGGGCAGGTCCCAGAACGCGTCGCCAGCACAGGACACCCGCCGCTCGCAGTACGGGCTCGTGGCTCCGACCGAAAAGTACGTTGGCGACGCCGTGGCCCCGCGGATCGAGACGATCGAAATGTACCGCAAATCGGCCGCCAAGTCGCACGACCCCGACGTCGAGTACGAGCTCGCGCAGTACATGGTGCAGACGGCTCTCATGGGCGACGCAAACGCCAGCCAGTCCGGGTCCCAGACTTCGCAAAAGAGCCAACCAGCAAGCCCGAAAAAGAAGAGCGAGCTGACCCCCGAAGAACAAACCAAACGCAAACTGTTCAAGGAAGCACTGGAAATTTTGCGTAAACTCGCCGATAAAAGTCACGCACCCTCACAGTACCTTTTAGGTGACATTTTGAGCACATCGGCAATGGGCCACAAACCCAACCTCAAGGCAAGTTTCCAGTACTTTATGGCCGCCTCCAAGCACGGGCACGCCGAGTCCGCGTACAGAGCCGCGCTATGCCTCCAACAGGGGTGGGGCACCGCCCCCGACGCGTCAAGAGCGCTGAAAATGTACAAGGCCGCCGCGACGCGTGGGCAGCCCGGTGCGCTCTACCGCATGGGAATGGCGTACTTTTATGGCCACTTGGGTCTCTCGGATAACGCGACTAACCGCCTTATCGGCCTCAAATGGCTGACGCGTGCTGTCAATGCCGCCACGGAAATTTACCACCACGCACCCTATGAACTGGCGAAAATTTACGAACAGGGGTACAAGGACGTTGTGCCCGCAGACGGCCCTTACGCTATCAAGCTCTATGTGCGCTCTGCAGAGCTCAATTACGTGCCGGCAGCCCTTAAACTCGGCAAGGCCTACGAGTATGGCGAGCTCGGGTGCCCGCAAGACGCAGTGCTGAGTATTCACTATTACACTATTGCTGCGCTGGGCGGTGACCCGCAAGCCCAATACGCCATGTGCGCATGGTACATGGTCGGTGCCGGGCCCCGGTTCCCCCGCAACGAGGATGAAGCCTATGAGTGGGCCCTCAGAGCGGCGCACGGCGGTCACCCTAAAGCCCAGCTTGCACTGGGAATGTTTTACGAAAAGGGTATCGGGTGCCATCGCGATATTTTCCAGAGCACCACGTGGTACCGCAGAGCTGCCAATAACGGCGACGAAATCGCCCTCAAACGGCTCAAGGAAAGGAACCGCAACGAGGAGGAAGATCAGGATGAAAAGGGCTGCACTATTATGTGACAGTTGAATTATGTATATTTATAAACTATGGCAACAAAGGCAGCCGGATTTCGACAAACTAGTTATATAGACATTAACCAGATGTGACGAAGGTAGGCAGTGTGCGAGTGCTGGTTGTTCAGGAACCTCTAGGCTCCGTGCCAATCTGCTGGGCTGGCTGTCAAAATGGGTAGCTACCGGTGTGAGCTTGCCCTGGCTCCTGCGTGAAAAGGCATAGAGCCGTGAGCGTCCACGGGCTGTGAGCACCTGTGAGCTTAAGATCCTGATGCGTGCATAGGCACCTCACCCAGTCTCAGCTTGCGGTAAATGGCATCCCTGTTCTGAATTGCTGGTTTATTGCTATCTTATAGGCCAATTGCGGTCGACCGGCTTTATCTGAACTGGCTCGACAGGCGGTCAGGGGCAGGGACACTACTATGAATCCAGCTGGGGTACATATATATTTAACTCCACTTGTATTTTAATTGTATATACACTCTTGCTAGCTTTCATCAATCACCCTTGTTGCCATATGGCTGCCATATGGCCTCACCACTGCCTCAACACTGCCTCACCACAGCGGCACCAAAGCTTCGCATTAGCCTCACCAGGGCCTCGCCATGGCCTCACCATCTCACCACATTCAACCCCAATCGGAAACTAATCCGGGCAACTGCCTGCCTAAATCGCCAAAAATCGGTCTCCCGCGATCTCCTACCCAAATGGGTATCAGCAGGAAACTCGGAAGCGGCAACTAGAGACACCTCCTGAGGTATAAAAGAGCAGTAAACCCACCATAATTTCATCATCTCCTCTCATCTCATCTGAGCTTCAGCTCCTATCTGAGCCTCTCCTCTGCGCCTACTCTTGGCGCAGCGATGGCCTCTTCTGCTATCTTTCGTGCTCAGAATCCACTTAGCATACCTCAGCTTTGACTGATTTGGTCAATCTTTGCTGTGTTCTCACCTTTTGGTGGTTTATTGGACTCTCAGCGTTGACGCAGGAATGGTCAATTATCGCTGGGGTCCTTGCTATCTATTGTGGATAGTTGGGGTGCTTATAGCCCCCAAATGGCCGTGGTGAGGCGGGATTCCACGGTCTCAGTGTGATGCACTGCTCAGTGTGCTGGTTTTACCAGGTACCTGAGAAATTCCCTGCAGTATATAGCGCAAAAGATTGAAACAGAAGAAAATGAAAATGAAAAGAAAAAGAACAGCGACAAGTTAAAAGAAGTACAGGGTACAGACATATAATGATACCCTGAGATCATGCATCTCAAGAAGAAAAAAAAGGAGAAAAAGCCATAAAATGGGACGCCAAATTTGGAGCAGTACCCAGGGGTCAGAAATCCCGGAAAAAAAATGAAAAGAAGAAAGAAAATATACATCGGTGCATCGCATAGAATGACGCCAGCCGTACATATGTACAGGCACGGGGACAAGAACCCCAAGTAGCCATGGTCGTGAGGGACGGTCATGAGTGGTACTGCCTCAGAAGTGCTGGTTATACCAGCCAACTGAGGCTCCCTCGGTAGATGCAAGCATCTACCTGGTGCATCACGCAAATGATGTACTGAGCGGTACATTATTGTGTATCGATATGGCATAGCGTGAGGGCTGCTATGGGCAGTGTCCTTTGTGCCCCGAATCCCACGGTAGAGGGAGCTGCTAAGCCAGCAAAATCTATCCGGTACATCAGGCACGATGATACCAATTTGGGGAGTGAGAGTCCCCCGATGACCATGATCATGAGGAACGGTCATGGCTGCAGTGTACGCTGCAGCTTCCAGAGTGAAGTTATCCCTCGTACAAGATGGTGCTGCTTGGTTGTGCAGCCAGTCTATCAGGTACATGAGTACCGAGCTGTATATAGGAAAGCTATGGGATGGCCATAGAGGACGCGCCCTCCGCTCGGTAGAGGGACAGGTGGCTTAGAGCCGCCTCCAGCTGCTGGTTTATGCCAGGTAGGTGGTTGTCCTCTAGATAGCTCTTGCCTGGGCAATCAGAGCACGAAAGTACCAGCCCCCAGTTAGCAGCCTGTCATGGGTCTGCCTTGAGGGCGAGCTTCCCAGCAGTATCCGGTACGCGCCCATACTGCCCGTACATGCTCGTACGGCATGGGATCAGCGCCCGAATAACCATATTTATCGGGGACTACTGGGTCCGATTTACCAGTCGCGTCAGAGCTGCCGTACAAGTATCGCCAATTCGTATGGGCCACCGCTATGAGCATTGGCGTTGGGATAGTCAGTTCTGGTATCCTGTTAGCTCTAGAGTTGGCAAACTGTCATGGAGTGTCTAATTGCCTGAGTGCCAAACTGGCCAAGGTATGCAGCGTCCGTACATGTCTACCACTGTACAAGTGAGCGTGCACAGCCAAGGTGAGTAGATCTTTAGTTATAGGTGTAGGAGCGTGTGTGACTTTTAGCAAGGCTTTAGTGCACCGATAGGCTTGAGAGACACATTCAGTCTCTTACTCGTAGTACTGAGGAGTTCAGTGAAACCCACACTTTTCAGGGCTGTGACGCGTTGCATTTACCCACTCTGAGCTGCCAACAGTCTCTTTAACCGTACACATCTGGGGTCTGACAGAGTTGATATAACTTGAGTGGTTACTGGCGGCTTTCCCGTCGTACTCATGTCACGGTGTAACAGCCTCAGCCATCACGCTGGTACTCGGATTGCTATTGTGACCTTACTAGTATTCCACTGATTTACGCACAATTTACCGCAACTGCCGGAACTGCTTGAGGTCACGCAGGTCGCCAGGCCGCAGGCAACTATGCACAAATTCCCACACAAATCGCTATCTAATTAACTCTCCAGCTCTTATTATTTGCAATATCCGCTCACGAGTTTTAAACTCTTCTAAACTTTGCTAGAACTCATGCAAGTGGAAGCAAAATCCGCTCAGACTAACTAACCTCAGGGATGCCTAAAAGACACAGAGCCTTAGCATAAAGCTGTTTTCTGGAGTTGATCTAGCTACTCAAGTTATTTGTGCGGTCACTTATCCTCGCACTTTGTGCATATTCATGCAACGCGTATGCGCGACTTTGGCCCCCGCATGCATGATTGCTTGGGTATAAAGCGAGCACTCTGCCCCGTCATCAGTACAACTTCTAACATGCCTTGCTCCTCCAAATGCTCTTCGGCCTGCACCTGCCCTTGCGGTAACTCTTGTACCTGTGCCACTTCAAAGTGCGAATCATGCTCTGACTCCCGCTGTGGCTGCTGATTTGAGCAAGTTGCTTGAATACTCATGGCCATATGAGATTGGAAATTAATAAATAGTTAGTTATAGACAATGAGTGAAACCTGGACAACGGGCCACCGAGGGTCTGCAGCAGTTGGACGAGTGCTGCCCAGAGGGGGCTTGGTTGCAAATAATTACCACTAGGATTAATGTTGTGATATATTCTGCACAATATCAACGTATGAGATAGGGACTTTATCTCGATTTCTGTGGATGTGGTGACATGAAAGCCCTATGCCTAAACACACAACTGAGGTGATTTTCGTCTAGCATTTTCTCAGCCTTTTACGCAGCCATATTAGAATGCTAAATTAATCAGGCTCAACACCATGCTTTGGTAGAATCGAGGTGGCTCTAAGGTGGCTCTGATACGCAGTGCCCATGGTTGAGACTCTTCCAGATGCCCTTCCGCTAATTTCCAATAGCATTTCAATGATTGGCTGGAAGCCTATAAGCTGGAATCACGGGAAAGTGCGGTCCTGGAGTGCCCACCATTTCATCAATAAGGGCATTCGTCTGGCTCGCTAATTTCTTTGAACTACAGATGAAATTTGAGATCATCTCTAGTCTGTTGACTAGACTATCAATTTCAGCTGCCTCTGCCAAGCTGTTTACAGTTTATGGCCACATTGTTTACTCTATAGGCTCATACTGGACTGTACTCCTGTATGGCCGGATTGAGCACTACTACTCGCTTCAGTGCTTTCTTCCTCAAGGGTCCCCAGGGCGAGTCTCCCGTCGAGTCTCCTCCCAAGGATGAGGGCAGTGCGTCCGACGAATCCTTGTGATGCCGCCCCAGGAGGTGAATTCCATTAGCTGGTCGCAGGAAGACTTGGCGCGTTTTCTTGGTGGTTTGCCAAAGCGAAATATCTCATGGCCACTGCCGCTATAAATCCGTCTGGCTTTATTCTACCATCCGGTTTTTCTGAGGGGAACACGTCCAAGCACACTTTCAGCACACTCTGAGAAAACTCAAGCTGCTCAAGCGCCTAAATAAAGACCATGGTATCCACGAGAACCTCGTGTGGTGTGGTCGCAACACCCAGCTCTGTAAAGTAAATCGGCACTCCAAAGTACCGCAGGGCTTCTACTGCAAGTGCTTCAGTGTTTTCCCACGCTTTTTCACTCGTGTACTGGCCCAGCGCCGGCTTGCCACACGTTCTCCACAACGTAGCTAGGCTCACACGCTCGTGCTGCTCCCTTGTCCTCATGGACCCCAGCCTCACTTCCTTGCGGCCATGATTGCCGCACACGGGCGCAAGGTCAAAGAGATCCCCGGGCGCCAGGTTGAACAGACCGATCCGCTCACTCAACAGAATTGTCCACAGTATTGCGCAAATATCCTCACCTTGTGCCATATCCTGGAGAATCTCGCGTTGTTGTTCTGGGGACCGTGCGGCTTTAAGGTTGCTAAACACGTCCGAGTTGAGCTTCAAATACTGAATGCACCTCAAAAGAGCATTGAGCCGTATGTGGCGTGCTTTTACCTCTTGGTACCGGGTGTATGAGGGCTGAGATTGGGGCTCAGGCCCGTTGTGGAGAAGAAATGAAATAACGGCAACGCTTTCATCCCCAGCCCAGGAATGATCGTACGCGTGTCTCACCTCGTCGCGGATGTCTTTGTCTATTTTCCGAGTATCCGGGCTATCGCTGGGCATTGGTGAATACGGGCTTTCCTAGGGGTCTCATGTATGCACCACATGCAGACGAGCGCATGGTTCTTATCTACTCGCTTCTGTATTGCGTCATTGCAGGGGCAGACACCTTTGCTCTTGCTCACATCAGGCTAGTGCTCTACATGAACTCATAGTTCTACACTATGCGTAATTTAGCTGAGACATATATAACCGGTATGCTAGCATTGGACATTGGAAGTCATAAACTAGTGTCTACCTGTTGGGTTACAGGCACCATGCGTGTTTCTAATTACTCTGGGGTTAGCACTAGTGGCCATGGGTAGCCATTCGTGCTAAGTTGCTGGCCTAGCTGTGCAAGGCCGAGTAGGATGTCACTACGGCGAGCCAGAGAGTCGACAAGCCGGGGTCGCAGCCACGCCCTCAGCTACGTACAATAGACAATTCTAAAAAATATGGCTGACCAGACCCGGAATGACCCAAATAGCGGTTGTTGGTGTCAATTAATACTAATCTGTAGACAATTTAGGCGGGTGGTCAACCCCCGCAATTGTAGGTGGGTGGGTTGATAGCTGGCGTAGAGACTGAGGAGACTATTTGCACTATCTGGGTGCTTTGGTCAATTTCCACCCTTAACTCACTAAAATATAAAGCAGGCCAGCCAACCCTTCCATAAGAAGATCTGAGAGGGCATGAAAAGTGTAATTGCATAATTTGGCACCTATCGCATGCTATTTGCGTTATCAGTGCCCCTCATGCAGGTTGCCACAACTATGCGTCATGGAGGGGTCCAATTTCAGGGTTCCGGATGAGTAAAAGACGATACAATTTTACTAGTGCATATTTAGATGTGGCGTTATTTATTTTTCAGTGTTTAGTTGGCAGTGATAGCTGGAGGATAAGTAGTATTGCGCGCACTAGGAATATGTGCGCCACCTGTTGTACCTAAGCGAGGTGGCCCGCATGAGGTCCCGAGAGGCGTATGTAGCGTAAATGTAGCTATCTAAACATCTAGGGGTGCTGAGCGTAGGTAAACAGCTAAGCTTGACCAACCTGCTAGACTAGCACATCTACCCGGCACTCAAGCTGGCAGTACCGATGCCTCAGACTCCTTACTGATAGATACGCTATGATCAACAGTCAGGTAGCTAGATCAGTGCATGGGTAGATAAATCCGTACATACATATCAATTTAGCTCGTAGTACGGATATCGCATCTATCCTTCCACCGTACCTACTTGGCCTCTGAGGACCGCTGCCCATCAGCTGCCCACCAACAGACGTGCCCGCCACCACCAACTACCTATAAACACTACATCACTATCTACCTACCCTGCACCCATCCACCCCCGCACCCGCTAAGCGCTACCCGCTAGCCTAAGCGCCTACCCGCTTCTAGCCTAGCCTAGCCTTTTGTCAGCCTGCCATGGAGCACTATAAGCGCCATGAAGTCATAGGGCGAGGGAATTTCGGTGTGGTGTACAAAGGGCAACACATTGCATCTAAAAAAGTTGTTGCAATCAAGATCCTCAACCTCGATACCATCAACGACGATGTCGAGGACGTGCAGCGCGAGATTGCGCTTTTGGCACAGCTCAGCAAGAAGGATTCCAATATTATTAAATACTATGAGAGTTTCCTTGCGGGAACAAAGCTATGGATCATCATGGACCTGTGTGCCGGCGGGTCCATCCGCACGTTACTCAAACCGGGTCCCCTCGAGGAACGGCACCTGAGCATTGTTTTCCGCGAGATGCTGGTGGCCATTTCGCACATTCATTCCGAAGGAATCATCCACCGCGATTTGAAGGCCGCCAACGTGCTCATCACGCTCGACGGGCACGTGCGGCTCTGCGATTTCGGAGTGGCCGCTGATACCGATCTCGCCCGCAGTAAACGCACAACGCTCGTGGGGACACCCTACTGGATGGCCCCCGAGGTGGTTATCGAGGGCCAAACCTACGATACAAAGGCCGATATCTGGTCGGCCGGGATCACGCTGTTTGAGATGGCCACGGGGAACCCGCCCTACAGCGAGCAAGAAGCAGTCAGAGCTCTGCTCATGATCTCCAAAGGTCGCCCCCCACGTCTCGAGGGGCCCTCGTACTCCCCGCTTCTCAAGGATATCGTCGCCCAGTGCCTCGATGAGGACCCCACAGCACGGCCAGGAGCCGATGATCTGCTCAAGCACAAGTTTATCCGGCAGTACCAAAAGAGTTCAACCACTGTTTTGAGGGAGCTCGTGGACAGGTACCGCCGCTGGCAGGACCGGAACCGTAACCGTCGCGACTCGCTGGTTGGCGTCGAGGATGAGGATAACCAGAGCGTTTACGATGACCAGTCGGTGTGGGATTTTGATGTGGATGCGGCAAGTGATGAGCGGGTATTGGAGAGTCTGGGCCAGGCCCCTTCGTCGTTGGGGGAGTTGTTTGAGGGTGAGGGCCGGCCAGAGCCGGTGCCGCAGGCGCAGGCGAAGGTGGTGCCGAATTCCCAGCCAGCGCAGCCAGCGCAGCCAGTGCAGCCATCTGCGCAAGTACATTCACAGCCATCAGGGTCAGCACATTCATCACATTCACAGCCAGCGCCTCCTGGGCCCCCCGCACCCCCCGGGCCTCCTGCCGCCCAGCCCACCGGCCTAGGCCTGAATGCCCCTACAGGTCCACCTATCGGCAGTATCGCCCCCATGACCTCACTGCCACCCGGGCCCGGGCCCCCAAAAGTCACTGTAAACACAAACCTGCCCATAATGCCGGCCCCGCACTCTGCATCCACACCCACCACAACGCCAATAAACGGCCATAATCAGCTGGGTGCTCCATACAGCGGCCGGGCTCGTCAAAACAGCGACCCCTCGCTGCACCCGCTGCGCCTTGCCCGCACCAAAAGCCAAGCATCGCGTCAACCGGGCGGGTTCCAAAAAGGTGTGGCGTCGCAGAGCATGACGGCAATCAACGTTTTGCAAACATCACCTCAACGAAGCGACGCGCCTAGCCTCAACCCTCCCCGGTCGCGTGCTCATTCGCAGAGCCAGACGGCGCCGGTCTCACCCGGTAGAAATAATGGGGCCAACGCTAAAGGCCGCCCGCAGCCAATGAAGCTGCCGCCGCGGCTGGGCCAGCGGATAATGAGTGTTCCCAAACTGCCAGTTCAGATCCCGGGGAAACCGGCCAACCTGTCGCCATCGCCTCCGCAAGCTAATTTTGACCGCAAGAACTTGCACTTGCAAATGCCAAACTCGGCAAAGAGCGGGAGCCGCGATAAGTTTCCGCCGTTGCCGGCGTTGCAGCTGAGTGTGTTGAGCGATACTGCGAGTGATGAAGCGGTAGCGACGCAGTTGCAGCAGTTGTTGGAGAGTTTTAGTGCGGGGTTGAAGTGTTTGGATGCGAGGTTGAGCGAGGTGAGCAACACGAGCGAGTGAAACGAGCGAGTGTGCGAACGTGTGTGAGCGTAGCAGCGAAGCGATTGCGAAGCGATTGCGAGCGAGTTGAGTGAATGCCACCAGCGAACGCGAATCTGAAAGCAAGCGAAGCGAGTGTGTGAACGCGAGTAGCGAATGCAAGTGTGCGAACGCGAGTCTGGATGCGAGTGTGAACGCCAATCTGAACGCGAACTCAGACGCCTACTTAGACGCCAATCGCCATCGCCCGCATGCCAACGCACACCCTGACACCAACAGTCTCAAACCCAGCGCTCCTCCCACCAGTAGTGAGCTCCACCTGCATGGCACACAGAACGCCCAAAACGATTAACCGCAAGCTGGACTAACTGGCACTAGCAGGCAGCCAGTAGAAGGTGCAGCCAGCGGTCATCTCACGGTTGCAGCTGGTGGTCATCCCACGGTTGCTAGCTAGCGGACATATTTATTTATCTAACTAAACTCTTTTAGGGGCAACGATCATGTTGTCCAAAGCCTCACGCTCATAGTGCTCGCGCTCGGCCTCGAGGACGTGCTCCAAGAGGTACGAAGTGTCCTCCTCGGGCTTGAGCCACTGGTCCTTGGGCAGGATCTGCTGGTTGAGGGAGAGCTGGAAAGCTGTGGCGATACGGTAGACGCGCTTGTAGCTCTCCTCGGCGGGCAAACGGCTCAGGGCCTTGGCCATGATGGGGTTCTCCTCCCAGAACAAGTCCTCAGTCTTGAGGCCGAGCTTGCGGTAACCGGCGAGGTTGGTGAAGATACGAGAAGCGGGCAGAAAAATTTTCTTGAGCGCGGGGCTAGCGTGGATGTGCTTGGAGATGCGCTCCAATTGTTGGAATGTCGACATGAGTAACGTAAAGGGCGAGCGGTTGATTGGTGAGAGGTCACGTGACAAGAGCACTCGAAAAGCACACCTGAGATGACCTCCAGATAGGCACCTGAGATGGCCTCTCGCGCTTTAGCACACCTGATAATTACCACCAGAAGGCAATTTAGATCTACATAATTATCTACTCACTTATATCCGCACACCCCTACCACCAGTGGGCCCACACCACCAGCGTACCAGGCCCCCCAGCACCCCCAGCACCCCATACTAAGCTTGCTGCAAGCCGGGTAGCGCTACCACCGCAACACTGCCAATTTACAAACCACTAACTCAAAACATCCAAACAAACAGTAAAACCTAATTGGTAGGTCTCCCCATGGCCCCCGCGTGGTGATTATCTCTGTACATATCGGACTCCGATTGCACTTTAGCGATCACATGACTAGCAGCTGATTATCGGCGCACACCACCAACTCACCGCCAACTCACCTCCACCAACTTACCAGAACCCATTGAGGCTATGTTTGAAAGCACGAAAAAAGCATTCAGCAAAGCGCCGCACTTGCTAGGGAACCACCATAAAAAAGACCCCGAAATCGAGATCTGGACCAAGGACTTTAATGCCGCCAAAGTCGCAATCAACACGTTTGACCGCGAAATCAAGGAATCGCAGCAATCGGTCTCGAAATTCATTAAATTGAGTTTGGATCTGTACAGCGATTTCGTGGGGATGCTGCACTGCGACTCGAGTGTCCCGCAGCAACACAAGATCCCCGATTCCCCCCAGGTCTTCAGCCCGCTGCAGGAAATTGTCGGCAAAGTCGAGTCGCTCGCCCACACGCACGCTACCCGCACAGACGCCCACGTCAAGGAAATCCGGTCGCTGCTGCACTCTGTCGAGGAGCTGCTGAAAAAGGCCGACCACAAAAAGGCCGACTGCGACCGGTACGTCCAGCACAATGAGATTGACTACAATGACCCCAAAGCGGCCGAGATCCCCCAAGTAGAGGAGTACCTCAAGTACCACTACCATATGCTGAGTTTGGTCCCCCAGGTCATCAAGAACCTCGACCGGCTGATTCAGTTGCTGATCCTCAAGCAGCTGGGGTACCAGCTCGAGATTTTCGCGCTTGTTAGGGACGCGATCCAGCAGGTGGCGCGGGCTACCGGCACCCCCGAGCTCAAGGATAACGTCGAGATCCTGCAGCACTGGTCGCGCGAGATCGAGCCGGTGGTTGCGCAGCTCGCCAAAACCCGTACAGTCGGCAGCTTTGCCGTCATGCCTCCACCCCCGCACACCTGGCAAAAGGCTCAGCACGTGCCGCAACAGGTGGCCTCGAGTATCCCCAACCTTGAGCAAACCAAGAATTTCGCGAGCGGAGTGGGTGGAAGTTTCAAGTACGGATTGAGTTATATCTACCCCATGGATGTCAAGTTTTTCAACCCTCGCAAGGGAATGTTTGGCGAGATTAGCGACAAGGATAGGAGGGTTGCAGCCGAGGGTGGCGATAGGCAGGAGGAGGCAGACGCTCAAGGGACCCCAAGCCGTACGGACGCTCAAGCAACCCCAAGCCTTACAGATGCGCCAGCAGCCCCGGCGGCCCAGACTGATGCAGCGTCTACACCTGTGCCCACCCCCACGGCCACTGCCCCTACTGCCACCACCACAGCGGCACCCGCAGTTCCATCTGAACCTTCGCCTGAACCCCGGGCCCCTGCGCCTGTGGCTGCCACCGCTGCCTCCCCCGCTCCAGTGGCTCGTGAACTGCCTCCTTCTCAGCAGGTGCCCCAGACTCAGCCAGCAACTCAGCCTCAGCAGCCTCAGCAGGCGCCAACAACTGCTGTTCCTATTCCTGCCCCTGTGCAACCAGAAACTAGCACTACGGCTGCAAAAGTGGAGCATTATGAGCACTCGCCGTCAACGATTGGTAGTGTGCCAGAGACTCAGCATGTGCCGATAACGGAGGGCGCGGGGGTAACGGGAGTTCCCGGTGCGGCCCCTGGTGCGGCTCCCACGGCGGCTCCCACGGCGGCTCCAGTTTCGGCCACCCCTGGCCCCACAGCTGCTCCTACAACCATTGCTACACCCACACCCACAGCAGCTACCACAGCCGCCCCCACATCTACGGCCGCCCCAAGTGCTGCCCCCGTAGCTACCGCCTACACGACCGCAGCTCCTGCCACTGCCACCTCCGCTCCTGCTCCTACTCCCTCGGCAACTGCACCTACCTCCACAGCCGCCCCCACAGCCGCCCCTACGGCCTCAGCCAATTCAGATGATGAACTTTTATAGATTAAATATTTAACTTTGCCTTGAGCAGCAGGTGCCCTCGGGGCGTACAAGTACACAGTGCCCTCCGTTGGCACCCAGGGTCTAGGTGATCTGGAAGCTGTGGACTTTAGCATTGAGATGTGCATTCACAGCAACTAATTAGCTGCTACTTTTGCCCGGCACTCCCGCCTGGCACTCCCGCCTCTGCTCTCCTTGTTCCTTGAGCCGAGCAGCACCTCCGCCACCTCCATAGCGTGAACCTCCTAACTCCAACCAGAATTCGAATTTAATTCAAATAAACTCACAATTCCTATAACCAGCTCTTCCTCCCCCAGCTCTCCCCCCTTACCTCCTTGTACCTGCTGATTAGCCTACATACCGGCCCTCTCGCCCACATACCAGCCCCATCAACCAGTCCCCACCGGCTCATGGATGAAGAGTATGGCGCCCTCAACAGACTACACCAGTTAGATTACATTCCGATCCAATCACAAGCCAAGGAAATTGGCGAAATCATCTCGGATTATGTCGATACCCCCTTCAAGTACGAGCAGCTGCGGTCCCCCCAGCTTTATTCGGTGCTGGTGCGGCCGATCGTGGACAAGGTACGTAAAGAGTACCTCAACGGCGGCGTTTTCTACTGTTTGCTCGCCAACAGAATCCATTTCCACAAGGAGGAGCAGGAGGATCTCGCCAACAGCAAAGTCTGGCGCACGCGGGCCATGATCTGCGAGGTGATTGCCATCAAGCTGCTCAACGAGTTTAAAATCGATGAAATCGCGCAGAATTTCGCGTTTGAGTTTTACCCCCTGAGCGACGGCGCGGCCTCGCTGGTCCCGAGCTTTTTGCGCGTTTCCGCGTTTGAGTTGGCGATTTATTCCGAGGCGAAAATGCTCCTCAGCCACCCGCTTATTGTTTCCATCATCCAGGAACTCTGGGAAGGAACGCTGATCTACGACCCGCTCATTTACAAGGCGCACCGACTCGACTTGGGGTCGTACGGCGAGCTCGACTGTATCATCCAGACCAACCGCGGGCTGCTCGTACGGTACGATCTCGAATCAGATACCAAGTTCAAGCTCAGCAGGCTCAGGGTGCCCAAATACCGCCACGCCCTTAAACTCGTGAGCGTGCTGGTGCTCGTGGCGCTGTACCTCACCAACCTCCAGGATTTCGACCAGGAATGGACCATCACCGACTATTTTCTGATTTTGTGGTCATGCGCATTTGCAATTGACGAGTTTGTGGCGCTCCGTAAAGTCGGGTGGAGCCTCTATTTCAAAACTCTCTGGGCACCATTTGATTTCACAAACGCCGTGGTTTTGACCCTGTACTCGGTTTTGCGCGTTTTCGCAAAGCTGAGAAACTCAGAAGAAATCAATGAATGGGCCTACCAGGTGCTCGCGCTGGCCGGAGTGCTGCTGATTCCGCGCTGTTTTGCGTTCTTGGACGGGTCCCAGGAATTCAGCAGCATGATGATCTCGGGCCGCAAAATTCTCGTGGACTTGGTCTCGTTTTGGATTGTTATCGCCATGTTCTCGCTCGGGTTCTGGGCCTCGCTAAGTAAATTCGCCGACGGTATTTTCTCCCCCATCCGGGTATTTGCCGACCAGGTGCAGATCCTGTTTGGGTTCACGCCAGCAGTCTGGAACACTTGGCGAGAGTACACCAGCCTCGGCCGGTTTGTGCTTTTCCTGTACCTGTTTGTGGTGCAGTTTGTGGTGACCACCATGGTCATTGCCGCGCTCAGTGCCCGGTACAGCGAGATTATTGCGCGCGCAGACGAGGAGTACCATTATGTGCAGACTATACAAACCATCACAAAACTGAAAAGCGAGAAATCGCAGCTGTTTTTCTTTGCCGAACCGTTCAACCTCGTGGGGTACCTCCTGCACCCAAGCAAGTACGTCCTCAATATGCGCCAGTATATCCTTGTGAACCGGTTCATGATGCGCATAACGCAAATGCCGATCCTCATTTGTATCTACGTTTACGAGAAAACGCTGTGGCGGCTCGAGTCGCGCAAAAAACGCGCCGAGGCATTGCACGCGCAGCAGCTCAAGCAGCACGTCAAGCAGGCACGCGATTCTAAGCGACAGAGTGCGCGCACCAATGCTAACAAACGCAAAAAGTTGTTTGACAAGTCGCTCGAGCGCACCTCCAAGATGGATCTCGTTGCGGGAGCCCTCGAGACCGCGCCTAGCGAGCCGCCTAGTGGACCGTCGAGCGGACCCAGCACGATGCGTGACGGCTCGCTGCGGTTCAGACCTCCCAGCACACAGCACTACCCGAGCCACCAGCCCTTGGAAGAGATGTTTGACGAACCAACTATCCCATTCCGCAACCGCTCCTATAGCACCACTTCTTCGGTGCTGCAGAACCTAAACACCTTTAAGCTAAGTCCTGGCACTGCGTACCCGCTAATGCAGCGTGCCAAAGACGATGAGGAAGCTAGCGAGGCGGACGGGCTCTATGATTTGCTCCAAGAGATGGACCAGCGGTCCAAGCATATTGAGGGCATGCTAGAGATGTTGTGCAAGAATAGGAGGAGCTAGCTAATTGAGATTCTAATAAAGCTATAAATAGGGGCTAGAGCTCAGAGCCTACATGCTAGCTACAGGCCCACAGGCTGCAGGCAGGCTCGCCTGACAAATGTCAACCAAAATCGATAAAACCAAACATAAACGCTACTTTGAGCGCCATTTTGTGTATTTTCCTAGTCATTACCAAAAATTTGATTCCTCGCACACTTCGTTAGTTTATTTTTGCTGTTTGGGGCTCGACCTTTTGGGCACCCCGGCAGCCGCTGATTTAGTTGATTTCGTGTGGGAACGGTACACTCCCGGAGGCTTCAGGGGGTCCCTGACACACGCAGAGGGTGATTTCAGCACTCCTTCAACGTTTTTCTGTTTATCGATCTTGGCAATGGCGCGTGCTCCTTTAAGGGCCAATGTCGGCAAACAAGTGAGGCAGGCAGTCCACGGGCTTCAGCTGCCCAATGGAAGCTTTGCAGGCAGCACCTACAACGGCCAGCCAGCCGGCGAGCCCAGTCTAAGGTACACTTATAGCGGCCTAGGGTCACTGCACTTGCTGGGGCAATCCCTCGCAGAGCACCAGATCCAGAAAACCGTGGACTACATTTTATCGTGTCAGAATTACGATGGTGGGTTTGGCGATTTCCCCGGCTCGGAATCACATGCGGGGCTCACGTATTGCGCTATCGCGTCGCTCGCGTTTTGCGGCCACCAACTGGCCCCTGAGCCGAGAGCCAGGCTCGTAAGCTACCTCCTGCACTGCCAACAGCAAAACGGTGGGTTCAATGGCCGCGTTAATAAAAGTACCGACACGTGCTACTCATTCTGGGTCTGCGCTACGCTCAAGGTCCTGGGAGCTCCCTACTACAACACCGAGCTGGGGAGAGAGTACCTCTACCAACAACAGCACCAAATCGGTGGGTTCTCAAAAGTGTGCGGCGAGTTTCCCGACCCGTTCCATTCTGCCCTGGGGCTCGCAGCATTGTCGATATTGGGAGATACGAGTCTAGGCAAGCTGGACGCGTTATTGTGTTTGCCAGTGGAAGCCGTAGAGTTTTCCAAGACATGGGCATAGTACGAGGATTAAGTAGGGGTCAAGAGAGCAGAGGCCAAGAGCCAAGAGGCAGTTTAGGTACCAATAGAGTTTGCATAGAGATATTAGCGTGTATTTTAAGAGGATGGTACCTCTAAGGCTATGTAGGATGGTTAAGAGTGTGATTTAGAGTGTGTGTTGGTGGTTTTGTCGGCTTTGCAGCTTGGTAACGCGTTTATCAGAATGGTATAGTTGTAGCTCACACTGTGCAAACTCAGTACTTTGCTGAGCCCCGAAACCAGTAGCGCTGGAATCAGATTTTATAAAACTGATGGTGGGCTACGGTCGTTGCTATCTATCTTTCACTCAGTGGTTAGTTCCTGGCAAGGACCAGCCAGTACTGCAATATCCCTCACTGAATTCGAGAAATCTCTTGACTCTTGATCATCTCATGCCTGAGAAAGCGCGTGAGATTCCAAATGCTTGGCATAATAACACGATCATATGGTGTAAGGTGATGGCTCCCTCGCCGACAATTTGGGGATCGCGGAACCGAAAGCACAAGGGCCACTCGAAATACTTGACTCCTGGATAGCTCCATACAAGACAGAAATGATGTACCTGGTAAACACTTTTGGTTGATTCAAGTGTCTATCTAGGACGCCTTTATGGACTTCACCAGATCCGATACTGCCAGTCGATTCCCTCTTGGCATGGTCGCCTGAGGGTCTCCAGGCCCAATGTACTCTCATAAAAGGATTCCCCTTATTTTATCTGGACCACCAGATCAGTACCCTCCAGGGTATGCTCAGTTGGCTGGAGTCAACCACCTGATATACCAGTGAGGTGAGCACGGTGGCCATCAAAGTCATAGCAAGTATGATGATCATATGGGATATTTAGACCCTTTTCCGTACAGATCTATGGTGCGGCTGGTGCCATCTGGTAGATGATACCAACACGCCAGTTTGCACCATCTCTGAGGGGCTGCTGGTTGATGGCAGTGCAGTGTTTTGAATCAGTAAGAAAATGCACATCCCTCACATCCGTGCTTACCTGGGGTTTGTTCTCAGCTTGGTATCACCATGTGTTGAAGGGTGTGCCCCTATGCTGGTCAGAGCACACCAGGGGCTACTTCTCTAGAGTTAACATGTGAGATAGTAGTGAATGGAAACAGTTTTAGCAGACCCTGCCGTGGTCACTTGGGGCCTGCTTGGTAGCATCACACTCAAGAGATGTACCAGGTGCTACTGATTTGCAAGGTCCAGCAACGCCATATGCGCACCTCAGATACCTGTTATTAGCCATACACAAGGCAGATAGTGTATCGATACTGGCCATGACCTGAGGGCAGTCTTGGTTTTCGGATGGTACAATCAAATACTACATTTAGGGGGATACTTCAGTTAACTGGAGCGAACCAGCACTCTGAGGTAAAGCGCCATGATTATCTGGCCACGACTAGGGGATAAAGTATCCCCGTATTTCCTGGCATCATCTCGCCCATAACGACACCAATAGATGGCGAATCCTAGTGCCGTCCATCGTGAGGGTACTCGAGGTACCTGGCATTAGCCAGTACCCTTGAAGTGTAGGACACTATAACCATAGTAGCCCTGACTGATACGGCCATTTCTGTACAAATAAATGTACGGCTAGGTACTATCATGTGCGTGATGTTCCTACTAAATGTCACCATCTACAGAGGGAGCCTCAGTTGGCTGGTAGAACCAGTACTTTTGAGGCAGAAACGCACTCATGACCGCCCCCACGGCCATGTCGCTCGAGGATTCTTGTCCCCATGCCTTTACATCTGTACGGCTTGGCATCATCTAAACAGGTGTCGGCGCAAGTCATAAATGTTAATGCTGTGTATTCACTACAACATTCTTGTTCTTTGTACTTGCGTTCCTTTTTAATCCGCAGATTGCATCATATTTATGAGTCTATATCGGAATATAAACAAGTCTAGCTATTGGGTCAACATTGGAATCCCGAGCAGTGCATACTGTTCACACAAAGTATTTTTAGCACGAAGTGCATACCCTAGAGGTCCGATTCACGTCACAAATTATGTGGGGACCCCTTAGAAACTACTTATAGCACCGGACAGACCCACCGGGAACGTGTCATGACAATCACTCTGCCTATAAACGTTTGGTACATTGTTGGGCAGAATATTGAGCCCAATCCAGTCACTTATGCACGGCTCGCGGTAGTTTGTAAAACGTTCTCGAATATCTTCACCAGTGATCTCGTCTGGGCACGCCTGAACCCGTACGGCGTCAGTAGCGGGATATACAGGACTTTTCGCGCCGAGTCCAGTGCCCAGGACCTCAAGATCATGCTTAAAGTATGGGGCCACCGCAAGTATAAGCCTAAACGCGCTGAGGATAACTTGTTTACCAATCTATACCTGTACCTTGGCTGTTGGCTTCATGGACCGGGTGCACTATCGGATATGGAAGATAACAAGTATCTGGTAATTACCTGCTGTGGTATCCGGCCTGGGAAAGTAAGTGAGCAGACACTTACGCCCGAATTGTATCTTGATCGAGATGTTGCGTATGCTTCTTGTGCCGCAGACGGACTTGATCTCGAGTATTTCCCCGCATTCCGAAATGATAAAGGGGTGGTGCTGGCGGCTTTATATGCCGAATGGAGGGAAGACGATGGTGAAGAGTCTTCACTCCGGTTTGCTGGTGGCGAGGTAAGAGACAACCCTGAAGTTGTCTTGGCAGCTCTACAAATCGACGGCTTGGCGCTACAGTTTGCTAGTGATAGGCTGAAAGACGACTTTGAGCTTGTTATGACAGCTATTCAACGGAATGCTCTGGCGATAAGATATGCTAGTGATAGGCTGCAAGGTGATGAGACATTGGTTAGAGCTGCAATAAATATTGAGCCCGAGCTGATTGAGTACTACGGGCCAGTTGCAGACAACAACAGTCTGTACAAGTACGTTCAACAGAATGTGTATGCACTGAGCACTCTTTCCGAAGATCGTAGAGGCGACAAAGAGCTTGCAAAAGCAGCAGTCACAGCTAATTGGCGTGCAATATTCTGTGTTTCTGAGGAATTGGTGCGCGACCACGATATCGTTGCCCTGATGGCGACACTCCACCCAGAGTGTCTGGAATATTTTGCACAAAGCACTGAAGAATATCACAAGAAAACAGATATAAGAATAACCTTGTCTGAACTAGGGTTTATTGCACCGGACCCTAGCCTGGGGAGAAACAGATATATGTATTTTGATCTTTTCCATGAATGAGACTAAATCGATTAGAGCCGGCATTACCGCTAGCAGCTCGTCGGAATCTGACTAGGTAGAATCGCTATAGTATTAGTTGTTTCACTGCATACGTAGAGTATCTAAGCAGGTGACCAGTATGGTCATCTCTGATAGTAATATGGCTACATGATACTCCTAACGATACTTTCACCCCAGCTCGCCCATACACTCCCAAGATTCACCGCCATAACTGAACTTGACGGCCACCTTGGCATCGCCGTTGGTAACAAGCACCTGCGTTTTGAAGCCAGCAATGAAGCTCAGTATACTTCAGACAAATTCTCAATAAATACAGACACGTGCGGATTATCAATGGTGTCGATATCATCTCAATGGGTAGACTCTTTTGAAGTCGCCCCTGAACACGAATGCACTATTGAAAGTAGACGTGCCAAGGTAGAGGTCTGGGTTAGTTTTATTCTCAAGAAGCTGATTACTCTGGATTCAACTCGCTCCCTATAACTTAGCACTCGATGCAGCGTATAAACGCACGCATGGCCTCATTGTGGGCACCAGCCTCACCACAGAATCAAGATAAGGAGAGCAGTCTGTAGTGTTGATAGTGCTGCTGCTTCTGCTGGTATCCAGTAGTATGGATCACTAGCACCTGCGGCCATGGAACTCGCGCCTGCATAATTATGCAACTCCATGCATTAGCATGCACATGTCAGTGCTTGACTCTCGTTGGAGCCATCACCTCAATAAGTCTGGAAACGTTTAGTACGTATTTATAGAGTACCCTCTTAGCTTAGCACTCTTGGCCTAGCGCATCTCAGCCTAGCACACTTGGCCCTGCACCCTGCTTGTATCCGTAACCTAGCTCTTTGATATCCTTGAAGTCTAGCAATCTGCATCAATGAGACTGTTGAAGATCTGCCTCCACAGCAGTAATTGGCCTCCTGCCAGCAGTGTCTCAGACAAGGTATTTAAGCGGGGGATCGCCATGTCCAGGTACCATGGACAAACTCGTAGCTACTCTGGAGATTTCCCAGCTTGATGTGTCTCCACCTGGAAAGAATACTAAAGACGCGTCACTGGACACTCCAGTGCCTGCAGGAAACAGAGTCCCGAACGAGATTCTGAACATCATTTACGCTTATATACCTACAAAGGAGAAAACTCCAAAGCTTCTTGCTAAACTCGCACTGGTTTGCCAGCGATTTATGCAGTACTTCACTAGCGAAAAGCTCTGGAGTAGGCGCCGCAGCAAGGGGACCTACTACTTGATGCCGGACCGTTCCCGCAACCCGCCAGTTGATGCCTATTTGGAGAGTGTGTACACGTCAAAAAAAATACTTTAAAAGGATTCTGCAGGTGTCAAGCCGGTTTTTTCTTCCGCCCTCGAGCTGGGCCCATCCACAGCTGCTGAGAGTGATCATCAAGCGGATCCCCGACTGCAGGCTGGCGCCCTCACGACAGGATTTCGAGCCGTATATCTACGATGAGTGCGTGTCTACAGCGCTTGCCCACAAATTTGCAGCACCCGACATAATTTCTCATCTTTCTCCTCTGTTGACCAAAAGCTGGGATTTATTTTTCGAGAAAGGAGAACCGCATGCGCGTGAATTCCTAAAATGTTAAAGGGAAAGAGCTGCAATGTTCTCGGGCTGGAATTTGGTTCCTATACAACATCTCATGAGCAGCCACTTGGCCTTGGAGGCACGGGCGCGTCGTGACTGGATCCGTCAAGTTTAAACACCGAGCTGGAGCAATTAATGCGTCTAGTAATTCCATAACTATCTCACAACCCTTAAAGTAAGTGGATAACAAACGCGGCGGCCATTATTGAGGGATATGAAAGCAGAATGCAGCTAACGCGAGTAGCTACAATCGAGATTATGGCCTTTGCCGATATGGGGTTGAGTATGTTTGCGAGGAGCTACCCGACGTGGGGCTACCTCGGAGATTGTCTTGGGCCTCTTTAGTGATGGCTGCCCGTGAGTGTATGGGATTTGGGGAAAAGAAATACCAGGCCGTATTCAAAAAGTTATAAAACTAGTTTTAACGTAGCTTCAGGCCCAAGAAGACCTGAGTGGCAGCGGACAATGGCCGATGCTCGGCCCATTCGCTCTCTATGTGATTTGAATAGACTTAAACTATGGAAACAGCTGATTTGCTCCTACAAAGCTCCTTTTGTGACATGTGGCACTTAGTTTCTGGCCGCTCACTAGGGCTGAAGCTGGTGTACACTTTCACTGATATCTCCGTTAGTCCCGCTCTCCAGCGCCTCGGTCATCCAGGGTCATAACTCTTTTGCTATAGATACATTATTATACAAATGCTTTGGTATTAGTATCATGCTCATGCGGCTGTTGGCGCTCCCGGCCGTTAAATTGGGCTGGACTGGGCTAGACTAGAGCTGTGGGTGTATGATTGTGATTGATGATTGTTCGCCCTGCTCCATGGCTGATTGGTACGCCCTCTACACTCTCTACACTCTCACGCTCGCCAGCCTCCTCACCAACTCCTCATAAATACACCACGAAACTCCCGCCGAGAACGCCTTGCGCGTTAATCTCAACGATAACCCGTCAAACAGCGCTCTTGGCGATTCCCTAAACACCTGCACAAATGCGCGGAAAAAATTCGTGTATTTTGTCGGCTGAAGCTGCAGTTTAGTTTTTATCGCATCAAACGGCGCCGTGATCGTGGTTGCCAGCGCCGCACTGAGAGCGGCTGCCGAGGAGTTGAGCACGGCCGACTCGCCTGAAGAGCGCACCGTAACGGCCGGGAAAAGCAGGTTTAGGGATTGCTTTGTTTTTTCGTAAAATAAAACATAAATTCCTGCATACGGCGCGTCTCTAGTAATCGTTGCTCCGTACCCTGCCCAAAACAGCCGTAGACCGCCTTCCCGGTACATTGACTTGATTGCGCCAGCCATTGACTTGTACTGGTAAAGCGACGACTCGAACCGTACTTTTAGCACCGTCACCGGCATAGTGAGGAACCCCACAAACCCTCTAGCCACAGCACCGGTAACGAGGTTCGAGGCCATGCCCAGCTGCGGCAGCTGCGACGAGTAGCCGGTTTTTGCCTTTTTCTGAGCAGCCAGCACAGATCTTAGTTTGCCTAAAGTTGTTAGATAGAGCGAGGCGCCCACCGACATGCGGATGGCACTGGGCACTGTACCTCTCCACAGTTCCCAGGGAGATTTCAGTTGCTTTATGACTGTGAGAAGCGATTCGCTCTTGTTTGACTGCTGCACTCTGGTTTTGAGCAGGTCCAGAGGCTGCAGTGCGATGCTCGACGCTAGTCCCCCTATAAACCCCGCATATAAATGGCTCGAGGCCTTAAAGTCTGACATCCTTACTTGGAGATTGGGGGGGGGTGTGTTTCGGTATTAGTAAACTGACATAGGATTTGGGAGATTTGCTCATGTTCAAGGCAGATTGCTCCAATGTAGGGAGTTTGGGGGGTACTAGCAGAGGGTAATGTAAAGCAGTAGATTTTGTAGTTGTTGATGGAGAGTACGGGGCCAACGGTGGCCGGGAGTGAAGGATCCGTAGACGCCGCTGGGGTGATCTCTACCACCACATTAGGGTCATGGCCAGTACACTTTATATAGGCTTCTCTGGCAGCCCAGAAGTACGGCACCTGCTCCCTTTCTGGCAAAGGCCTGAATAGCCATTCCAGCTCTGTTCTTGTAAACTCCACCGGTAACGGCAATTTGACCACATCAATGCCAATGTTGCCCCTGGCTACTGCCCCCAAGGTGAGATCACCGTCGTGAGCTATAGAGATACCTAAATCTGGTCGGCCGGGGAAATATGGTTTCCCGTTGGTGGTTTTCTGGATTTCTCCGTAAATTTGTGAATATTTTGATTTAATTAGACTGCTGGATTGGGCAGTGTTGGGGTCATAAATTAACATCAGAGAAGAGGGAGGGCTGAAACCTGGCTACCCCGGACTTCAGAGTGTCTGATACGGGCAATCCGGTTGGGGACGGCTAGACACGGGGAACGCTAGATTAGAAGAATAAGTCAATTGGTATTAGTTCTACGCTAAAGTTAAGGGAACCGTTCGCCCCTAACGGCATATTTGCCCTGTTCCTTGCCGCTACCCTAGCTCCCCATCGCCACACTTTTGCCACCCTACTGCCTATCACCCCTCGAGTCCCCCAGACCCCACACCCCACATGGTTCGGCAAGACTTGGTCAACTCGGCCGTTGCGTTCCTTTCTGATCCTGCAGTTGCAGATGCGACGATGGAGAAGAAAATTGAGTTCTTGGAGAGCAAGAAAATGACCAAAGAGGAGATTGCCGAGGCCTTAAGGCTGGCCGGGACTGCCTCTAGCTCTAGCTCTAGCACTCCTGGCAGTACTAGTGCCTCTAGCACTCCTGCCGTGGCTTCTTCCGGACCCATCGCCTACCCCTACACCTATAACCCTCCCCCCCTGCCGGAGCGTGACTGGAAGGACTACTTTGTGATGGCCACTGTGAGTGTAGGCGTCACCTATGGCCTCTACCAGGTGGCGAAGCGCTATATCGTGCCCATGATTATGCCCCCCACGCCCGAATCCCTCGAAGCAGACAAACAAGCGCTCGAGGCCGAGTTTGCCAAAACGGAGGCGCTCGTGGAGCAGCTGGCCAGCGATACCGAAGCGCTCAAAAAAAGCGAGCAGCAGCGTGCGGAAACGTTTGATCAGGTGATCAAGGAAGCACGCCAAGCAGTGGAATCCGTGCAATCACAAGCAGACGAACGTAAACAGGATCTGCGGCTGCTGAAATCGCACGTCGAGACGCTCCAGGACCTCATTCCAAAGTCCTTGCAACGACACAAAGAGTCCCAGGATGCTGCCCTCAAGGACCTGCAGGATGAACTCAAGAGTCTCAAGCAATTGATCTCCAACAGAACGAGAGCTTCGGGGGTCCCTCCTGCTAGTGCAGTGCCTAGCTCGGTAACGCTGCCAAAGAAGGATTTCATTCCCAAGATTCCCGCAACTGGTACTCCTGGGGGTAGCGCTGGAGTCGGTAGCTCCACTGGCGCTTCAGCCGTCAATGGAACTCCTGGATCTGCCGGGTCCGCCCCTGGATCTGCTCCCGGATCCGCTCCCTCTGCCCCTGGATCCGCAGCTCCTAGCCCCGCACCCGCTATTCCCGCATGGCAACGTCAAGCTGCCACTAAATAATCCTATCTATAGCACGTCAACCCTTGGAACCATAATCTAGACCTCATTCCAGACGCTACCTTTATATGAATTGCTAATTGAGCATGAGCCAGACTGGCCCTCAGTTAGCCAGAGTCGCCTACCCTCCCGCAGAACAAATCACTCTTATGGCACCAAACAGCTGCCTACACGCTACATAGCCGGATCAATCTATCTAGCTGTGAGCCTCAGCGGTCACTATCCTCGCTACTGCTCCACTCAAGCTGGCTCCAGCAGCCTACCAGTGCCTATCGAGCCTCAATGCACAATACAGTACACCTCGCAGACTACAGACTCTACATCAATTTAGCCGCTCATAATACTCACAAAGCATACGCAATCCGTTTGTTTACACACCAAGACATGTTTGAGACCATAACTGAAACAGTAAACTGGTGCCTGCACTAGCTATGGGTCAACATGCATAGTGCCTGCCTAGCATTGCCTAGCATTGCCGGCCGTCTATATATAGAATTGAGAAGTTGGAATTCAGTTTCGTAGCCACACGCGTGAATCTCGGTATCCAGCTGGAAGAACCACTAGCGGGTCTTGGCGTACCCGTCAAGTTAGCTATAGAGGCAGCCACTTGAAAATCACGTTTTCAAATTGATGGGCAATAAATCTAGAATTCTGCAGCTGGTAGGACTATGTGGTTATGGGACTATCTCATTACTGGGTGTGCTGAGGCACCTATATCTGTAGGTACACCAATAAGAAAAACTAAACTTTAGCTAGGAGCCCTTGAATTGCGAGTCTCAAGTAGGATGAGGCGTGCCCTGGAGTATCAATTTGAGCTCCATCGACAAATCTACCAGTTTACACTAACTTATAAAGAGCGTGAAAAAGCGTATCGCTGTGCTTGTAGCTGTGGAGTCTAGTGCTCTGGCGGTTGGCTGGTGTACGCCATAAGCATACAAACCTCAAGCTGCGACTTCCAATATCCCGCCTGGCAGCCTACACCTTCATCACACAGCAGCCTGATGCCTACCTATTTTTTTAAAACCACGCTATAAGCTGGCAGATGCACCAGATGTTGGACAAGAAAAATGCAATTGTGGCGATAAAAAGCTGTGGGTAAAACACCGGTTGCCCGAGGAATTCGAGCTTGAACGCGTAATTTAGCCACAAGGCCTGCGCACCGACCCACGACGCGAGCACTGCCCATTTCAGGCGCGGGGCACTGACGAGCGTGGGCATGAAAAACGGCAAGAACACCATGTACCAGATAAAGTACTGGCTCGTGCACACCTTGTTGAAGGTCACAAACACCCATGTCTGGATAAACATGGTGCGGAGCTGGTCTCTACGGGCGAGGACGAGCGGCACGATCACAGCGCTGAGCGCGAGCTGCGGCAGAAAAGCCCAGTTTTCAAACGCGATTTTGCTCGGGTTTGCGAGCGACTGGTAGAGTGCGGTCGAGTAGACACTGAAATTGTGTCTGTGGTCGAGCCGCGTCGCATGGTGCAGCCACGAGTGCTCGAGGTAATCGTCGCGGTACACAAGGTACATGAGGCCCGTCAGGACGCCAAAACTGAGGGCAGTGGCGAACCCAAACGCGAGCCGCTCTCGATTAAACAGATTCCGCAACGGCCCCGCAGCCCAGATGATTGTGGGGGCATAGATAAACGGGTAAATTTTAAAGTGGATACAGAGCCCAGCCCATAACCCGGCCGCGAAATACCGCCTCTGCAACACGCAGTAGCACATTGCGATAATCATGGCCCCCAGCAGCCCCTCCGAGGACCCGCGAGCCGAGATCACGCTCACCATGGGGTTCAGCAGCCAGACGCTCGAGTAGAGGCTCGAACTGCGCTCGCTGTAGCGCATGCGGAGCATCTTTTGGATGAGAAACCCGGCAAAAATATCGCCCACGCAAAACAGGATTTTGCCAAAATTGAAACCCCACCTCGTGGGCACCAGGATCCACGCCAGCAGTGGAGTGTACCGATATGTGTCCCTGAGGTAGGGGCTCTGGCCCTGGGCCACAAATGCGGCTGCATCCGTAAACACCATATAGTCGATATCGGTGAATTTGGGCACCATTGTGGCATCCTGGTAGAGTCCCCAGAAAAATATCACTAGCCGTTGGAGAGCACCCAGGTACAGGACATTGCGGCACGTCCAGAGGGTCATGCTTAGAAAGCGGGGAGGTTCCTCTACAGGCGTGCACCGGGTGCTCAGGTTGGGGTCCCTAAAAGTCGCCGATTTTCCTCCTCTAGAACCGAGTTTTTTTCGCAAATTACATTCAATTGGAGGTTGAGTGCCAGGATCTCGTCGTTGAGCTGCTGAACGGCATGGGTCTTCATGTACTGCTCCTCAATCATATCGCGGTTGCGGCTCTGCGCTTTATTGAGCTGCTGCACTGTGGTTTCGAGCCGGTGCTCGAGGTCCTTGAGTCGAGCCTCCAAGGCACTTACGTACTCGGGGTCAATGGCCTGGGTTTGGGTACTGGCCACGGCCCGTTTGGCAGAGAGTGCAAAAGCATCGTAGAATGCAAGAAAGGGGTCGCTCTTGGAGTTGGATTCAGTGAGGTTTTGCAGGAACTTTGTTTCCCAGTTCATGTCAGCTAGTTCAAGGGCACCTTGGGCTGTACTTTGGCTAGAGTTGGGTTAATAATTAAATTGGGGGCATAGGCTGATCGGAGCATAGGCTAATAGCCATAGCTGATAGGATAGGCTAGTAGGAGCATATTTGCATGTTGTATACATTTGACTGTACCAAGTAGGTAAGGCAGCCGCCCCTAGAGCCAACTGATAGTATGCCTGAGTCTAGGAGCCAAATAGAAACTGAATAAATGTCTAGCTCTGCTGAGCGTCTAACTGAATGTAAATAATAATGTCAAAATGCCGATAGTGGCTAACGGCGGCTAGGGCTACGCGCGTCGGGGTTTCCGGCACTTTGCAGAATGTCTCTGGCAAGTATCCTTTCTTGCGTATTTGCGATTACACTTTTCGCATGTGTAGGGCTTTTTGCCGGTATGGTTCACCATGTGGCGGCGACAGTGTTTGCGAAACTTGAAGGTCTTGCCGCAGCTCGGGCACTCAAACCCGCCAGCCACCTCGATGGGGTCGTCAGAGTCTTCCAAAACGACCCCGAGCAAGGTTTTCTCCTCGAATTTCTTGGGCTTTAGTGAAAGTTTGACCATATATTTAGGCGACTCCAATAGTTCCCCCGCGGGGGAGCCCGAGGGGGACTGCAAGGAAACTTGCTCAAGGGGCTGGGGAGGGGACTCGGGGGAGTCTGAGCGCATGGAATCGGGGGTGCCGGGCCCCTGCGCGTCTGGTACGGCTGGTGCTGCGGCCTCTTCTTTAGCCTGCTGGTGGTTGTCCTGTTTCTCCTGTGGTGGAGACAGCAGCGCCTGGGTATCTTTGGACGACTCGAGTTTGCGCAATTTCTGGCGAGGAGTCGAGGGTTCGCCCAAAAGGCTGCGCACCGACATTTTATCGTTGCGTGCTGAGCGCGGCGTTGAGGTTGGCGGCTGGACGGCTGCTGGAGTTGAAGGGCAGGGAGCGCGACGTTTGCGTAGTTTTCCGCGTTTATTGGATCCAGGAGCTGGTAAAAGCATGGGAACTGTGGGGACATCCAACGTGGCGAGGACAGGAGCGGCCGGAGTGTGGGGGGCGGCCTGGTGCTGGTGGGCCTGGCTGGCTGCTGCTGCCGGGGGCTGAGGCTGAGGCTGAGGCTGGCTCTGGCTCTGGCTCTGGGCCTGGTGCTGCTTTTGCACTGGGGAAAAAAACGTGAAATACGGCAAAGGAGTCCCCACATATGGAGTCATGGGCAGAAACGCCTGGCCTGGAGTTAGCACCGGGTTAAATGGCAGAACGGCTGTTTGTGGAGACCATATCAGCGCTACCGGCTGGTGGTTGCGCTGGATTGACATTAGGGGAGCAATCGATGTAATCAACGGGGGTTCCTTATATCGAATTACCGTACATGTGTGATGAGCGGCATGTGCATTAGCGAGGAGACCAAGACAAGAAATTCGAGCCGCGAGCGGCAAGTTCCAGAGATTTTCAGTGATCTTATAGTAACTGGAAGCTACTCACAAGGTTAGGTTAGCCTCCTGGGCCGGTCCAACAGCCATGAACCACCGAAATCTTTATGCATGCACTATGATGCCTTGCATTGCATATCCACTTTGGTAGGGTAGTGGGTAATTATGCAGCGAGCGAATGAGCGCAGGGCAGCGGCTGCAGAGGATGGAGATTCTGGTAGATATGGAATATGCATTCTACTTGTTCACACTTATTAGGCCGCTACAGCCGCTGCTACAGCCGCCCCACCTTTCCTACCTCACGACTTATCGCTGCCCCACTTTGACGATCTCGAGGATAAAATTTTCGCAGACCTCTTGTCCCTATTTACTCTCTCTAATTTAACTCCAGTATACGGCTTGTTCCGAAAATTCTATATTTATATATGGCTCATAATTAAGGATCAAAATCTGCGGGTCCACTGATTTAGGCAAGTGCATAGGCAAAGTCTCCCCGGGGCCGCCTGAGTCTTTGGGACGAGTGCTGCCGATCAGTACCGAACATCCCGGTGCCGTGCCAACGTTACGATCGATCTTGGGGGATGCTATTCCCGTAACTCATCACGCCATGACGTTTGTACACAAACCCGCCCCGCAGCTGCCTCGGGTGTGCAAAACACTGCGGCTACTTGCATCGCATATGCAATGCACATCTTTGCATGCTTTGCATACGCACGCTTATTGGGATGGGGTGTGGGAACATCAGAGGGGAGAGCTACGAGCGATCTCCCTACAAGGGAATGGGCCTATACATGTATAAGATGCTATTTGAGCCCGAGGGATTCCCCGTGCCGCTTGAAGGCGTCCTGCGAACCCCACTCTCTATGGCCCTATCGCATGGCTTGCATATGCATGCAAGGTGGTATCATTCCCGATAAAAAGTAGAAATTGGGATGGGTTGCATAAAATAGCGGGCCCTCTAAGGTAGCGGGACCCCCCAAGTAGGAGATAATCGCTAGAACTGAATCGTGAGTTTTTTGAGGTTGCCCAAAAAGTCCGGTCCCGGAACCCATTTGATGCAGGGCAAGGGTCAAAACTGTGAGGCTCCAATACTTTTCAAGGCGAGAGCTGAATTGCACACACCTGCGCAGTGTCTACTGCCCGAGTCCCAAATATATCATTCATCTAAACCCAAATAGCGCAAAGATCCGTGCTGTTTGGCCCATGCTCATTGTCGAGGCTGCCCGCGGCTAAGCACGCATACACACATGCATGCTTATATGCATGGAAACATGCATGCACATGCACACCACGCCTAGGTTGAAAAGCAGACCCATTGCCAACGATCGATCATTCCCACACACAACAAACCATGGCATCCCAGATCATGTACGACACTAGCAGATCGCTTCCACGGTCCACAAGCTCCCAGTCAAAGCTCGATAACCTACGAGGGATCTCCAGCAAATGGTTCAGCAGAAAGGGCTCCTCAGCGATGATCGACACCAACACGAGCCCCATTGAGAGCATTCCGACTCTGCGGGGCGACGATTACAGCCCCTTTAGCTCCCGCAACTCTGCAATCTCCTACAAGGCACCGCCCACCCCGCCCAATACCCACAGCCCCGTGCAATCGCAGATCTCGCACTCGTCGTCGCACGCGAGCTCGCTGAGCACGAGAGCGTCCTCCAACGGGTTCTCTGATTGCTGTTTTTGCGACATCCCCCTTGGCTACATCCTCGGAACCGAGGACATTGTCGAGCTCTCGTGCACCCACCTGGCCCATTTCGAGTGTTTATTGCAGCTCTCGCAGGTGCTGTCCAAAAACCACAAAAAGCAAAAACTGCCTCCGTGCGGTATCTGCGACGAGCCCAGCAGTTTTGCGCACAAGGATCTGCTCACCAAGTTCAACGAGCAGATTGGCAAAGTCCTGAGCGCCCCTAGCTCGCCCGTAGAGCCAATTGCCGAGGTGCCCGAGCCCTCAACAGCCCCCTGCCGCGCCAGCAAGACCTGCAAATGCCCCATGGCCGGGTGCGAGGGGTCCACCTGCGGCATTGAACTCTACACTCAGCTCAGCGAGGGGCTCCCCGCGACGGGCCCTGCCACCGTCAAGTGCCTCGTCAACATGTCGGTTCCGCAAAAAGTTTTCTACAACAATTCATACAGCAGATCGCCCAGCGACGACGTGAAATTCTACCACCAGGTCTCGAAACTCAAGCGTCTCTCGTTCAAGGGCGTGCCCCTCAGCCGTCTCGATATGTCCCATTTGCGGCTGGTAAACGACTATAAAGTTTCCTCTGACTTGTGCAACTGGTCCAAGTGCACGCTCTATCTATTTTCCGACTCGCTGGTCCTCACCTCCAAGCCCCTCGACGGCCAGCAGCCCCACGTCAAGGCGGTGATTGACCTCAAGCAGCACCTCACCAGCGTCAAGATCCTCGGTCGGGAGCTGGTCCCGCACTTGGAGCTCGTGATTAAAGCGCTCGTCAAGTCCAAGCTTTACCTCATTTGCGACGAGATCGAGCCCCTCGAGGCTCTGTGCGCCGCCCTCCACAATTACAAGCTCACGTTCCCCATGCCCACGGTGGACAGCGAGAGCCTCTATTTCCCCGAATCGTCGGGCCAGGTGCTTTACCGGACGCCGCTAAACATGGTGGTTTGCCTCGAAGTGCCCAGCTCGCCGCGCCAGGCCGACGCGTTTGTCTCGAGCTTGGCGGCGCTGCGCAAACGCATGTACCCGCTGGACCGTTTGGCGCTGGTGATTGCGGGGCCCTCGGTCCGCACGTTTGGGTTCCAGTCGGCTTCGTCCTCGAGCTGGCCCAATATCGACGAGAGCATCCGCAAACTCGGCAAACCCACCGGCACAGTCGACCTCGACAAGTGCATCAGTGCTGCCGAGGACCTGCTGCGGAACCTGCGTATCGAGCGGTCGCTGGCGTGCGTCGTGGTGGTCAACTCGAGCCCCGCGCCATACGTGAGCACCATCTCCCCCGGCTTTATTTATTCCGATACCCCCATTCACACTATTGGTATCAACGACGGATGCGATTTCGCGTTGCTGAGCAAACTTTCAGTGAAAACCGACGGCATCTCGCTTGCGTGTGAGGCGAGCGTGCTCCCCGAGAAAATCGCCGCGCTCTACGACTACACTAGCAGCCGTACCCACAAAAACGTCGAGGTCAAGCTGGTGCCGGGCAAGGGGTGCAAAATCGCCAGCATTCGCGGCTGGGATATGGTTAGTTTTATGGAAAAATTTCAGGGCAACGTTGACTCTATGGGCACCGACCTCGTGTACAGCATCAAGCGCGAAGAGCACGCGCAGAGTGTGCCCCTCGGCAGTCTCTATGAGGGCACGTCGCGCTCGTTTGTAGTGGAGCTCGAGGTCGAGGACTGCGCCGCGCTTGAAGAGAACCAGCTGCTGCAAACGACTCTTTTCTCGCGGACCCCACAGAGCATTTCTCACCACCGCTGCACATTTACCAATATCGTCAAGGCAGAGCCGAGCGAGGACACCACAACGCTAGCTGAGCGCCTCGCGACGATCGACGCGTGCGAGTTCGCCGGGGATTTGGCGGCGCTGCTCATCAACAAAGAGTACAAGGAAGCGTTCCGGCTGACCCAGACCGAGCGGTCCAAGTTCACCAGCCGGTACGAGGCAGCTGCAAAGGACCAGGCGTTGGGCAATTCGCTCACAAAACAGCTCGCGTTTTTTGAGAAATTCTTTGACGAGTTCTCAAACAAGCTTTTCCAGCCCCGCGTCGAGCTCACGGGCGAGCTATTTAATTTTATTTGGAGTCACTCCACCAAGGGTTACGCATAGAGTAGCATAGATATTTATAGAGATGATTAGATTTACCAACAAAAGGAAGCAGTTCAGAGGAGCAGAGTCGCAGAGTCGCCCCAGCAGGCTGTCTCGTCACGTGCGTAAGCGACCGAGTGAAAAATGCGACAAACGGTGTTTAAATCCCCGCAACAAGTTTTGGAACTCAAAACTCTTTTTTTCGATGGCTCAAACGACGACCAGGCTCGAGCGTTGGCGCTTTGTAGGGCATACGAGACCCGGCACCGGCTGCCAGTATCGGTGCACCTTACGGCCCTCTTGACGGCTGCCATCAGGGCCGATGTGCCCATGAACGACCTCTACGCCATCCGGCTGGGGTACTCGGCCGCTCTGATCCGCATGGTCAACGAGGTTCTGGATTCTGCTCAAACCGGCAAAGTCGCTGCACCACTGCACGCTCTGGCCAAGATGCTCGATCTGCCCAATACATTTGTCGAGGCCCGGCACGCCGCCACACACGAAAACATCCCTTCGGTGTATGTGTTGCGGGAACTCTGCACGAGAGCTCTGCGGTGGCTCTATGACCACTTTTGGGCGCTGCAAACGGCTCCGCTCAAACGCAAGCAGCAAGAGACCGATACAAAGCAAACATTCAGCATGTGGAGACGGAGCCGGCGCGCTCATGTCAGTGGCCCCTTGAATGGGGAAGAGAAAGAGCTCGTGAGTGCACTGGTGAGCCAGTACCAGACGGATGCCCCGGGCTTTTATAGGGTTTTGTTTGAACGAAACATCCTCGTGCCTGCAGATTTGGAGGGCTCGAAAAAGGATAAAGCCATTACTCTATGGGGGCCCGCACTAGCGGCTATGGGCCAACCCTTCATGCTGGACCTGTGTCTCGAGGTGCTGGACCAGCTGGACAAGGCCGAGTGGGATGCCGCGACACCTATTTCCGAAAAAACCCAGGTGCTCATCATGTGGCTCGAGTACTGTATAGAGCATCTTGAGGGTGCGAGCCAGAGCGTACTCGACAAGCTGGGGTCACGGCCGCGGCCTTGGAACGCTAAAGGGTTGGCCGCGTACTATAGACGGTTCCAGGACCCGCAAGTGGCTGAAAAGGCCCGGAAAATGGCCCGGTTTACGCGCGTAGAGGTTGAGTTGCCGGAGATGGAGCGCCAAACAGGGAAATGGCGGCTTGTAGAGCACTGGACGCCGAGACCTATAGGTTTGTAGGTAGGTATTATTTATTTGGTTTAAAATGGGCGTAGGTAGCTAGGAGCGGAAAATGTCATGGGTACGCGCAGAACGCGTGTATAAGTAGGATGAACAATAACAATCAGTTGTGTCCCAGGAGTCACATCTCGAGATTTACGCTATACCTTTTACAAACCCATGATAACACTAACAGTTTGATCAATGTGATGCTCAAGCCACGAGCACCCGATCATTTCGAGAACATCGCGAACAGCAGGGCTGCCGATTGTAATGGAAGCGCACCGACGACCAAACTCTTTCGAGCCCGGGTCTAGATCCCAGATATCTCTCGGGTTTCTGTGCCCTCCTCTCTCTTCGGCAAACTCTACGTACTCTTTAGCAGCAGCCTCATACAGCTCAAGGTAAGATACCGGGAACACCTGCTGAAAAGTAAACAGGGTGGTATCTGCAAAGTTCAGCATCTTTTCGCACAAAATAATTATGTGGATGTCACTCACAAACGCGTGGTACGAGAAACTCGCCTCGTCACCCGTAATCCAAACCTTTATAGCCACAAACGCAAAAGCCTCCTCCACTAAATCACCAACGCTCACAGAGCCCCTGTTCCATCGCTCTAGTGTCGTGCAATTGCCCAGTTTAGGCATCCCGCACTTTTCCCAGAGAGCCCTAAGGTCCGTCAACGGCACGTCGCGTATACGGCCCAGCTCAACATGTTGAGCAAACGGCTCTCCACTGGGTACCGGGAATAAATCCTTGCGTGGATCCAAATCAATCAGTGCGACCTGGTCCAGCAACAGGATAATCCAGAGGAGTCGGAAAAAGGGTTCTTCAGTGAACTCAGGGAACACGCGCACTGCTTGATGCCATTCACCAAGTTTATCGCAGGCCTTGAGCGTTTCCAGCACAGTCGGGTTGCGTTTAATGAACGCCACGCACCTAAACAGCGCTTTCATATTATTGGTGCGCTCGATGTATAGTTTAACTTCCGCAAGTTCCAGTGTCGGCACGTATCGCTCATTGGAGTCTTCCAGGGGGTTCTCTTGCGCGTTCATGCTAGTTGTGTGAGTAGCAATGCGAATGTAGCTTAAATTGAATTATCACGTGTATCTGTCTCACCTGCACTGTCAAGCGGCAGCGTCCAGAGATATCTGTGGGGACAGGAGCGTAAGTAGCTACTTTGGGTGAATTGTAAAGCCCTATAAACAGAGTAGAGTAGACTTTTAAAGTGTGCGAGGTCCGAGCTCGAGATTTAGCCTCTATCTCCTGCTCTCGTGAGCCTCGAAGGTCCAGGATTACCTCCATTCTGCCACATCCAGCTGAAATTCAGCTAACAGACACTTGGAGATAACGCAATGGATGGCTAATGAGTGCTATAGAGTGGTATATGTGCTAGTAGTTTGCAGCTCACCTTAGGACCTCCCGGTGAGCCAACTGGTTCAAGAGCAAGGCTGCAGGTAGATGGTTCAGTGTTTGCCTACCTCTAGCATCCTACGAGCTCTAATTTATAGCCATTGGTAATGTGGCCGTCAGTATTGATCAAGCTGCGTCGCTTAGGTGCGTGCATAGTGGCGTGCATATCACTAGTGGGCTCAAATTGCGCCATTGGTGAACATGACGCCAGCCATTGCGCCATTCATATGAGCTCACCTGAATCAGGTTACTTGTGGAATTATAATTTCTCTTGCACGATGAAAAGGCTGAAAACGGGCCCCCTCATGACGCATAGTTGTGGCGGCGTGCATATTGGCGTGCATATTAAATTTTAGAACGCTCCACTTGAGCCAGCTGTCACTCAGAACCATACATAAACACACTCCCCGTATCTAGCGCAGTCTATCCAGCCTATCAGCTTCCTCCCGATCCTCTGTAAACCATAAAATTGAGCCCCCTCATGACGCATAACTGTGGCGACCTGCATACTCATAGCCAGCCTGCCAGCCATCAACACTATCTACTAGCCCATATGAGCCAAATTTTACACACTTTAGGCATTCTGCTACTACACTAATTCACTAGTGAATCTATTTTCTTTCTTGCACACCGGGAACCATAAAATTGGGCCCCCTCATGACGCACACTTGTGGCGACCTGCATAGGAGTGCATATCAAAACTCAGATTACTCCACTCGAGCCGGCTGTCGCTCAAAATATACATAACCGCGTTCCCCATATATATTGCAGTCTGTCTAGCCTTCCAGCTTTTCCTCAGTGCCCCGGTATACCTCACGGCGACCACATCCACGCTCTTACTCATGCTCGAGCTGCGAGAGCTTTGTCCATCTTTGGACCCCAAAAAAGTCCGCTGCGCAACATCTGGAGCGCACGCGTTTATTGCAGTTGGAGATGTTGTGTACTACAAGGGCGAAACCCTGCGGGAATGGGCGCGCCCCGGGTTCCCAGTCACAAATATCGCCCCCAACGCCAGTGCCAGCCTCGTGGCGGTCTCGAGCGGCTCAACGCTTGCCGTCTACGGTTCCGAGGGCAAACTCAAGCACAGAGAGAATTTCGGCGCAAAAATACTCAAATTTTTGTGGCACCCGCTGGCAATCGACGATTCGTGCATTGTGGCGCTGTGCGAAAGAGGGCTCGTGCGCAGTATCTGGTTGGACCCGCGCGGGGTGCCGGTTTCCGATACCCTCGATTTCAGCAGCACGGGCGTGGGCGCGCAGGACGGCCCGCAGTTTGCCAATTCCATGTCGTTTGGGCCATGCGGCAACGCCACGGGCAATTTCACGCTTTACCTCGCCACAGACGAAGGGAACGTTTTTGCCGTTTCGCCCTTTTTGCCCCCGAAATTTCAGTTGACGCAGGACCAATACTCTGACCTGCTCGATTACGCTGCGTGTGCGTACGCGCAGCACCCGGGCGAGGCCGTCTACCAGCAGCAGCTCGAATGGGTCAAGGGCGTCATGGAGCAGGCAGAGAGCGCGGACGGTGCGTTGGGCAAGTACATTTTCGACGCCGTGGACTCGACGCCGCTATTCTGCCAGGGCCCGTTCAAGATCTGCCCGTACCCCGAGGACCTCTACGAAACGGACTTCAACGATCTGGCGGCGTTCAGCTACCAGGACCTGCATTTCCTGGTGCAATCTTCCGGCAACTCGCTGCTTTTCCTGCTGCTCGATGAGCCCACGCCGTGTCACTGGGTCGTCACTCCCAAGGGCCCCGAGTCGACCTTGACGCTGGTGCAAATGGTCACTCTCGAGTCGCCCGTAACGCTCACAGTCACCGAGAACCTCGTATGGGGCCAGACGCCCACCTCGTGTACCCTCTATGCTCCCGTTTTCATCAAACAGCTCGAGGAAAGCCTCGCCAAGGGTCAGGCGCTCGATCTCCCCAGCACGCAAATCACGCAGCTCCCCAAGTCGATTATTTATGGCAACATCGTGGACGCCACTGCTGTTTCCGTGCTGGACTTTGACCAAACCCGCGACTTTCACTATATTGTCTCTAACAGTCTGGCGCTGCTGCCCCCGCAGGACGAGCCTCAAGCCAGCGAAATGCCTATTTACCACAACGATATCGTTACCGACCTCCACACTGCTCTCGCTGACATCTCGCTGACCCCCTGCGGTCCCGTGGCCGGTCTCCCCGAAGACAATGTCAAAGCGCTGGCCAAACTCGACAAGATCGCCGACGCGTACACTGTGGAGATCGAGAAGCTGTACAAGTGCGTTGATATGGCGTTTGACGCGATGGATCTGCAAAAAATCGAGCTCAACCACCAGCTGTCACATGCCGAAACGCTCCAGAAAACGATTGGTTCGCTCGACGCCAGCAAGCAGCAGCAACGGCTCACACAAGTGCTTGAGCGCCAGCAGCGGCTAAGGCAGAAATTCAGCGATTTTGAAGCGCACGTCAAGAGCCACCACGCTAATAATAGCCTGCCGGTGGGACCCCTCGAGAAACGGTGGTTCCGCGAGTTGGGGACTCTGGAGGCCACAGTCGACAAGTTCTCGCGGCGCACGGATACCGCAAAGCAAGGGTTCGAGAGTATCCCGAGCGCTAGCGAGCCTGCCCCTGTTTCTGCTTCGGGCGCTACCGACTGCCGGCTGCTGTACCGGCTGCAGCGGCTGGGAACCGAAATCAACCAAATGACATCAAAGTTGCATGCTACATCATAATTAACTAAAAATCAGTAACTCTACCGTTAAAAGAATAGTCGCCGTGGCGCAATGGGTCCTGTTTAGGGCCTCCCACCTCGCCAGTGACCGGGTTGACGTCACCGGTAAACTCGGGGTAAACCTGACGAGCTTGCGGGTGCAACTCGCCCGGCGACTCCATTGCTTGTTTCTGCAACCGTTCAAATTCTTCTTGAGCGGATTTCTCGAGCCGTGGAGGACCGGGACGAGGCTTCAGGTTGGTAGCAAATCTGCGCACAGCCTTCATGATGTAATATTCTGAAATTTCAAAGTTTCTAACTAATCTATAAATCACCTTTAGCAGCTTTAGCACCATCCTGAGTTAGTACTGCATCAGACATCCATGGAAGAATTGGGCGGTCACTGGCATACGAATTTGGGTTCGTTTGCATGCTACCGAGGAAACTGCGAATGTTTAGGAATATTTCTTCATCGCAACACTTACCATTTAAATAAAAAAATTAAAACTAAGTTCAGACACAAAAGTACTGGCAAGTAAGCTGTCCCGGCGAAGGGAAAGCTGCCTTTGCTGTCATCAGAGTCGATTAAGACAAAAGGAAAGTTGGTGTTGTCATCATCACATAGTTGAAGAAATTCAGGGGGCACGAGGTGAATATATAGACTTTTTCGATGACTAAGTGCATGACTAGTTGCTGGGAGATATATTTTTTTTCAACACCCAAGATAAAAGATCGAGCATGAGGGGGTGGAAAAAAGAAGCCGGCTAGTTAATTGTGTACGTTTAGGTAATTCCTATCTAGTTTGGCTAGTTTAGGGGATCCATCCCACCCCACGCAAGAGAAGGCTGCCTAATCAGTAATTTTCTGGATCCGTGGCGAACGCCACCATGGACCTCCACCAGGTAGCACAGACATATGTTCAGAAACTGGTCCAAACGACCGGCGACAAGCCCAGGATTTTGTTGCTGGACGCCGATACGACCGGGATCATCTCCCTTGTGACCACTCAAACGTCGCTCCTCAAACACGACATATTTCTCGTGGACCGGATCGACAACCTGGGCCGCCAGAAAATGCGCCATCTCGACTGCATCTGCGTGGTCCGGCCGACCAATGAGACGATAAACGCGCTGGTCGAGGAATTGCGCAGCCCACGGTACGCCAATTACACGCTTTTGTTTACGAATTTGATCAAAAAGTCGCACCTCGAACGGCTCGCCGAAAGCGACGACCACGAGACCGTCAAGCAGGTTTGCGAAATGTACTGCGACGTTTTCATTATAAATAAAGATTTCTTTTCCGTGAATTGCCCAAGAGTCTACGGCAACGAGCCCAACCTCTGGAACCCCGTGGCGCTCGAACGGTGCCACGACGCGCTCGTGGCGACGCTCCTGTCGCTCAAGCTGCGGCCGCTGATTCGCTATGAGAGCAACAGCCCGCTGGCGCGCAAGTTGGGGCAAAATATCGCCCGCACAATCGAGCAGCAGGGCCAGCTGTTTGATTTCCGCCAACAGCAGGACCACCAGCCCGTGCTGCTGCTGCTCGATAGGCGCAACGACCCCGTCACGCCGCTGCTGAGCCACTGGACGTACCAGGCAATGGTCGACGAGATCATGGGCATCAAGAATAACCGCATCGATCTCGACAAGTGGCCCGATATCTCCCAGGAGATCAAGGAGGCAGTGCTCGCGCAGGACCAGGACGCGTTCTTCGCCGAGGCCATGTACCTGAACTTCGGCGATCTGGGCACGCGCATCCGCGACTATGTGGCGCACTACCAGCTCAAGACCAAGTCAAACTCGAATATCGAGACAATCGCCGATATGAAACGGTTCGTGGAGGAGTTCCCAGAGTTTCGCAAACTGGGGTCCAACGTGTCCAAACACGTGGGGCTCGTGGGCGAGCTCAGCCGCCAGGTGGACGCCTACAAGATGCTCGATACCTCAGAGCTGGAGCAGTCGCTGGCGTGTAATGACAGCCACGCCTCGGATCTCCGCAGTATTCAGGAGATGATCCGCGACCCAGCAGTTCCTCTGGTCACAAAGTACCGGCTGGTGGCTCTTTACGCTCTTCACTATGAGGACAACACCAACAACCAGACCCAAGTGTTGCTGCAGCTCATTGAGAGCGTCGATGGCGGGGGGTCCGCGCAACTCCGCCAAGCAATCGACAATTTGCTGATTTTCTCGAGCAAAAAAACGCGTCAGGAAGATATTTTCGGCACGAGCTCGTTCCTTGGCCGCGCCCAAAAGGGTCTCAAGGGTCTCAAGGGCGTCGAGAACGTTTATACCCAGCACAGCCCTCTCCTTTTGCAAATCCTCGATAATATCAGCAGAGGGAAACTCCGCAAGCAAAAGTACCCCTTTTACGATGACGGGAAACTCTCGTCGTCCCTCAAGAACGATGAAGACGCGCCGGTCCCGTCCCAGGTAGTGGTGTTTATTGTGGGGGGTGCGACGTACGAGGAGGCGCGGTTGGTGGCCGAGTTTAACCAAAACTCAACTACAAAGGTGATTTTGGGCGGTACCTCGACCATCAGCAGCCAACAGTTTCTGGAGACTATTGCGTCGCTGGACTGGCCCCACAACAACAGCGACAGGTTGCGGAGATACAACTAATTTATAGAGTATTTAAATGATGATGGAATGATGGGCGTGTGGCAGGTACGCTACAAGCTTATACTGGTAGCTGGCGCCAGATGCGGCTCGTGGCACCGTAAACGTTGGCATTCGGTACCGCTGGCTTGCACAAACCACTACCATGTGAGTACCGGCCAGTGGTATGGCCAACAGTCGTCCACATGGTGTATTTGAGGATCACGCGTCCAGAAATAAAAAACGCTTGCTACCATCTAGAAGATAGCAAATAGCCAGCACGCCAGCGACCTACCTTGAGGGGCCTCAGTTAGCTGGTCTTCGCCAGCACTGAGACGGCAGCGTATCGCTATGACCATGATATCCTTCACTGCCATGGCTATAAGGGCCTTTCCCCCGTACCGCACAGTTCAATGCACGGTCTGGTACTACCATGTACTAGAAAATGTACCTGGTAGATACCGCCAGTCTGCGCAAACCAGCTCCAATCAGCCTCTAACTGGTAACTACAAAAGAGGCACAACCCGTTGCCAGAAGATGTACAATTCAGGCTGAAACCAGGGAGCCTCAGTTGGTCTCATCACTGGATGGTACCAGGTAGATGATACCGGCTCGCACAACCAGCTCCATTTACGAGGGCCCTCAAATCCCTGATTCTAACCAGGCCCAACAGTGCGCAAAACACTGCTACCATGGCGACGTGGCCATGGCGTTTCGAACTCTCGCTCCCGGGTTGGTGCCATCAGAGATGTACCATATAGATGGTGCTAATGCGCACTATCGAGAGAAATCTGGATTCAACCAGATATGAGGCAGATACGCATGGCCGTAACCAACCATGGCCACCGGAATGCTAGATCCCGCGCCTGTATGAGCCTATATACTTCTTGCTGTCACTATAAATGTGATCTGAACTCCATTGCTTTTTCTTCTGCTTTTCTGCTTCTTCTTCTTCTTATTCTTCCTCTTCTGCTTTTTCTTATCCTTCTTTTCTATTGTGACGAGCCCTCAGGCTGGCATCGACCAGTATCCTGAGGCAGCAGTGTCACTTCCACCATGACCGTTCCTCATGTCAATGATTATTTTTATTTTTTTTTCTCTTTGGGTACTGCTTTACACTTGGCGTACCCAATTCATGGCTTTTTCTCTTCTTCTTGGGATACTTGATCCCGGGTATCATATACTTAGTTTACCCATTGAATATCTTATTTTTCTCTTGTTCTTCTTTGTATTTTACTTTTTCTTCTTCTTCTTCTTCTTCTTGATCTTCTGCTTGATCTTCTTTTTCTTATATTTGCGCTATCTATAGGAGCCCTCATGATGATGAAAATGAGGGAATTTAGCTGTTTATATACCTGAGTGATAATGCCACCGTTGATACGGCCACCCCCTTCAGCTTCTACATAGAGGACTGTGGCATTGAGGGGCGCCGAATAGCCGCAGGATAATTTCCTATTTCGGAAGTCGTCCCGCGACCACCTCTCCGACCAGTTCTACCACCATCGATGGGGCCCAACTCCATGTATAAAATCGCATAACTTGAATACCAAAATGTTTCAATCGCCATTCGAGAAACTTCAAGTCGAGGCATCCCTTGCTCTAGACGAGGCTTCACTTTATGAGCCTACCCACCCCACCAAGATGTTTCTCGAGCAATTTACAGAGACTCTTTCCGGATAATAAACTATTTGTTATATCTGAACACGCCTTGGCTTGACGAAAATGTTGGCCGGGATCTGAGCACCCGAGTCGGGGCAATAGACGCCAAATCCGCGTCTTTATGTATCAATTCGCTAACTTATTTCTAAAACAACTTTTTTTGCTGCTCGGTTTACCCACAACGAGCGGATTTCGGCTTTAACTCACCAACCTGCTTCAAAACCGCTAGGAAATTCAAGAGCCAGTTTCCGGGAAACCTTGTCCAACTTGCCGCACTAATCCAAGATAAAGCACAGGGAGACTCTGGTCCACTTATTTACCACTTTTATCGCACATGAACTACTCTTATTCCATAAATGGGCTGCTTGGCTTTACATCCTGTACTCTAAAATATATCAAGTCTCGTAGGCAAAGGTGACGCACTGTCCGGTCTTGGTACCATCAGAGAAAACGGCGCAGCAATAAAACTCGCCGCCACCCGTGTTCTCGCACTGGGGGGCCGTTCTGACCGTACCGCTGTCGTCGTCGCACTGAGTGCTATAATCACTGAGGATCGTGCATTGGTGTGCGCTGAGAGGAGGAGTATAGGTGCAGCGACGAGAAGGCTTGAGGCTGCCCTCGTTGACGGCGCAGCAGCTAAAGCTACCGTCGGACCCCCTGGTGCAGCTAGGGGGCTGGTTGGTGTATTTCCCTTTGCCTTTATCGTGGCAGCGAAGTTGCAAAGTTACGTCGGTCCAGTCGCAATCAGAAGAGGTTGTAGGGGCGCTAGAATACTCGCAATAATCAGTCTTGGTGCCATCGGGGGTTACGGCGCAGCAGTCGACACTTCCGTCAGAATTAAAGCGGCAGGTTGGTGGGTAGAACTTGCCTTGAGAACCACCGGTTCCCTCGCAGTAAACCTCCATAGTTTGTAGGAGTTTACAGTTGCTAGGAAGAGGGTCAACCCAGTGTTCGAAATCAGTATAGGCAGAGACAGCAGCAGCAGAAAGGATAGCAGTCAAGAGCATAAGTAGGTACATGGAGGGACTGCTCCAATTTATAGAAAACGTGCTGCTGTAGGAACGTCCACCGTGTGTGTCATGTAACTCAATGCATGTGAATGCATGCAACCTGCACGGCTATATAGGCGGGATACTCGGTCTCTGGGCAGACCGCGTCACACGGCTAGTCACATCCGCAAACTCTAGCCCTGAAAAACTGAAACACGAGTCGCTCTAGCTCGCACAGTCCGATTCGACCTGTCAAGGTGCTATTTGGGATATTGTATGCATGCAGCTCCTCACCTGATATGCATATCGACATGGGTAGACACTTTTTCATGCACGCAGCAGATTTTTGCAGTCTTGTATTGTATGGTTCATGTGCTGCGTACGTCTATATAGTGTTTTCTTATCGCCTGGCTATCCTGTGACTGTTCTCATGGTTTGAAATAATCGTGCCCTGATCACGCACATTTGATTGAGGAACAGAGTCCTTGCATGAAATTAGTTTACGTGCGTGCGATCTCTGTTGATCAGCAACTGTGATTACGGGTTTCCTGATTGTGTCATCCTGCAGCTTCTGTATTGACCTTGTTGTCAGCCGTCACCAGCAAATACTCAATCTAAATTTAACATGATGCTCAGATTTTTTGGGGAGCTTTATTCTCGATTTGCCTCCTCCAGTTTCTTGACGGCTAAACCACCACGCGATGTGTCTCAGCAATCTGCTTTAACGAGATGAGCTAGATGCACGGCAGCGACCTAGGCTCAAAGGTCAATAAGCAGTATTTTCACGGTTCACTATCTCAATGTGAATAACTCTATTTCTTTGATTTAGGTCTACCCCAAAGCTTGAGGATAAATACTGATCTACGTTGCGTAGCCAAAATTCAAACACTGCGGGGTCACAGTGCCATCAGAGAATGCGGCACAGCAGTGGAACATGCCGTCGCCAATAAGGTCGCACTTGGGGGCAGTTCTCACGGTGCCATTGTCGTCGTCGCACTGGGTGCTGTAATCGCTCAAAACAGTGCATTCGTGCGCACTAGGAGGAGGAGTGTAGGAGCACCGACGAGACGGTTTGAGAGTGCCCTCGTTGACAGCACAGCACGTGAAGCTGCCGTCAGAGCCCTTGGTACAAACGGGGGGCTGGTTGGTAAAGGGCTTGTTGTTTTTATCAACGCAACGGAGCTGCAAAGTCACGTCGGTCCACTCGCAACTTTGAGCATCAAAGGGGGCGTCAGTGGTATGGCACAGCTCGGTCACATTGCCATCGGGGGTTACAGCACAGCACTCGAGACCACCGTCGGAATCGAATTTGCAGCTCGGCGAGTAGAATTTGCCCTCCTGGTTGCCACCCTCGCAGTAGACGTCGAGAGTGTCTAGGACTTTGCAATTACTGGGAAGAGGGTCGACCCATGTGTCAGGTGCATTATAGGCAGAAACAGCAGCAGCAGAAAGAATACAGGAAAGGAGCATGTTGAACACTACAGAGGATACTGCCTAATTTATATCTTCTGCAGGAATATGCACACTGTGGGGCATGTACATGTATGCGGGTTAATGCATGTACCCTGTATAGCCATAATCTTAGATCCTATGACTTTTATGCACCTGGGCCGCCTTTTGTCAAAACCTGCATATAGACAGTCTGGAATACGGGAAACTTTGTCCTGAGGCTTGAATGTTCAGTGATTTGTGGCAACCTATGGGGTCAAGGCCTGAAATTTCACTCAACTTTGACAAATTATAGGCTATTTATGTGAGATATTGCATGCAGCTCACCTGATCTGCATATCGACATGGGTGACACTTTTTTATGCACGAGGCAGATCTTTGCATTGGGGTAAACCGAGTGGTGCGGGTGGTTGAGGCGGCTATAATTTCCCATTGCCTGGCCAGTTCTCTCTCTTAAATCTAGCATAAATAACTACTTTCCATTGCCAAGCTTGAAATGAACCAGGAGCTTGACTGTACGCGCAACAATAGACACCAGAGCACGGTTCCCTGGGTTGACGCGGCCAATGAGCTCCTCGATACGGGGCACACCGCCGAAATGAATGACACCTTCAATGGCCTCGTCGTCGTTGCGCTTGACCGAGATGAGCATGATATCGTGCAGGGCAGTGACCACGCGCAGCAAGAGGTCGTCGTTATCCGACTGAATCGCCAGAATAAGCCGTTCCATCACGGTGACATTGTGGCCAAACAGCTGGGCCATTCCGTCGTGGTTGCAGAGGATGGCGATCGCGCCGCTGGCGGCCAGCTGCGTGTCGAGGTCGTCCATGCTGACGCCGTGGCCCAAAACTGTGCGCAGAAACTCGCCACGTTCGTTGCGGGCGCCGATCTTCTCGGCACACGCGTCGCAGTAGCTCAAATTGCACATGAGCTGGAACACGGCCTTTTGGATCTGCGCGTACTCGCTCGACAGACAGTCCTCGATCTTGGTCCAGCATTTCTGCACAATGATCGAGTTGAGCTGGTCATCCTCGATGCTCGCCAGGTTGGTGAGCGCCATGAGCGCCTCAAAGGTGTCGAGGTTGGGCCGCGTCGACGCGGGGTTGCTGATTTGCTGCTTGAGAATGTCGAGGACAGCGATCGGCGTGAACTTTTGCGTGAAAACCGCCTGGGGCTCGACCGAAGTGACAATCTTGGACACCGCGGAAGCGGCAACCGCCTTGTACTTGTCGTCGAGCATGGCGCTGTCGTCGATGCACAGGTAAACCGCAATGATGGCCGCGCCCTGGTGGGCGGCGCGTTTGCGGATATCCCCCGACTGCTGGCTCGTGACGCTCTGGAGGATGCGCGCCACCTGCTCGCGCGACTTGACGCTGAGCTTGCTGGTGGAGTTGCTGAGGTAGCTGATTGTCGAGGTTTCGAGGAACTTTTCGACAATTTTCTGCACTTTGGACGGCTCGAGCTTGGCGTCGACGTCAAACGCCTGCAGCGCGCCCGTCTTTTGCTTGATCTGCTCGGCCCTTTGCTGCTCTTGAGTGGGCTTGAACGGGTACTCGACGAGGTTCGCCAGCGCACTTAGCGCGCCGTACACCCACGCGGCGTCGTTTGAGCGGACAATTGTCGCGAGGCGGTTCAGCAGCTCTGTGTCGCACCGTAACCGCACCGAGCTCAAAGCTGAGGTGACGGCCAGCGCCTCGAGCGCACTAAAAAGCATTGTTGTGCGGTGGATAGACGCGCGTTTCCCCGTGGTTACATTCTCAATAACGAAATTCTCAAACAAAACGCTGTAGTTGTCGAGGTCCTTGAGCAGCTGCTTGGGGTTTTCGGTTAGAGTGCCCGACGCAATGAGTTTGGCGTAAACAACGCACGCCATTGTCTTGATCTCCTTATCGCTCGAGTCCTTGGCGGTGCTGAGGATCGGGTATTTGGTGACGATCGAGTTGCGGTTTTCCTTGACGATGCAGCACGCATTGAGCATTTCCAGGCACGACAGCACCACGGGTTTCTCGCTCCAGAATTGCGGAGGCACCTCGGGCAGGTCATGGTAGATTTCACTCGCCAGTGTCTGGTCGAGACTAAACAGATGGGCAAGCACGTTGAAGGCGATAGCCGCTTGGGTGGGGGACTCGAATGTCGCATAAAGTTGTTTGATGTGGTGTGCGACATTTGCGCGGTTTTCCTGCAACAGTTTAGCCACCACGACTACTGCCAAAGACACGTCCTCGTAGCTATCCGAGGCCAAGTACCGCAAAATCTGCGGCGTGTACTGGAGATCCACCTGCTTGACGTCGACCCTGGCCATCACTGCGAGCGGGGTGCTTTTCTCCGCTAGCAATGGGCTGATTTTCCGCAGAATTTGCGGCACTTGTTCTGGGCGCTTCTTGCACAGGAACCCGAGCGCGACGAATTGCGGGTCGCTGTAGTGATCCATTTGCTCCAGGCACCAATCGATATTTTTGTCGAAAAATTCCCACACATCGGCGCGGGTTTTGGGGTTGGTAAACACATGCGAAAGGATGTTTCCTGTATCCTCATTGGAGAAGATTTTCTGAATAACGTAGCTCTTGTCGGTAGCGGATTTGAGTTCCTCGACAAACGATGTTGCGGTGTTGTTTAGTGGAACGTATTCTGTGGCATTTGTGCGCACGCTCCGGAGACTCGCCGTGTCGCTCATGGGTATGGGAAGGCAGGAGGGCAGGTAGATGAGGCCGGTGGTGAGTAAAGCGGTTGGAGACGGGGGGTGCCATGTGGGGGACTGCTATGAGGCAAATTTAGAGGTTATAGGTGGATATTTTTGGACTTTATGGCTAGAATTGCATGGAGGAGTTTTTGGTTTAATTAATTGGCGGCTACGTACACGTCCACATCACTTTAAGAGAGGAATAAGCGGGGACTGAGTGCCTGAAAGTGTGACGGCAAATCGGTTGGAGACGCGGAGGCAGGGAAGAGTGCCGGTGGGTGTGCCGGGAGTGAGGAAACCGGTTGGTTACGGTGAGGGCATGGAACCAAGATGGGAATGGCTGCCCTATATGAATAGAATAAATATCCAAACTCTCAGTTATGTACTTTTTATAACTCTACAGACTGTCCTTTAGCGGCGATGCCACTGAAAAGCGGTGACGGCTGTAGAGGGACGGCGGAGGGGCGGCGGAGGAGCGGCTGCAGATCCAGAAATTCTCTAAAACACAGCTTAAGGAGTTCCTGAATCTACTTTCGGTCCTCCATTTTGAGCTTAAATCCTCGATTTCCAGTCCCTGCCCAGAGTCTAGCACTTTAGCCAAGTGTGGGTAGACGCTGAGTATGAGCTGGTAATTTAGCAGGCTATACGAGGGCTGAGGTCCAAATCTGCTGATGCTCCTACTGCCACTTTCGTGGACTGTTATATCGCCTAATGAGATCTAGTGAGCCTCCGTGAGCCATGCCACGCTGCTAATAAAAGAGCTGTTGCTAATAAAATATAAATAAATAATACTTGGCCTCTGGCCCTGGCTCTGGCGCCTGTGCCTCCGGCTCCGGCGCCTCGCCTAATTAGTCCTGCTAATTATTTTGTGCGCGCGTTTACGCGCCATCTTGTCTATAATGTTCTGCGTGTCAAAAATCTCAAACAAAAATCTCCGCGCGAGCTGCTTGTAGCGGTACTTTTCCAGCAGCTCCATCGTGCTCCTAAACAGCTCCACCGACTTGAACGCCTCTTCATACTGCGACCGCAAAATCACGAGCTTCTTTGAGGCATCATTGGCCAGGATCTGGTTGCTGAGATCCGAGATGGCAGCCAAAATCTCTTTACTGGTGAGATCGAGGTTGCGCTCCTCACTCGGCTGCGGCTCCTTGGGGGTCCGCTGGTGCTCGGGCCCGAAATCAAACATGTCGTGCGACAAGTCGCTAAACGAGGAGACGCAGCACCGCTTGACTTCCTCGAGATCCATCACGAGCGCGACGCCGACCTGATCGCCAAACGGCGACACCGCGGTTGCCCACCCCGACTGGTTAAGGATCTCGGCGCCTTCAAACGAGGAGGCCACGAGGCCCAGCGCGTAGAATGCAGTGCCCCGCACCGAGTACACCTTGGACTGGACGTAAACGTCGCAGATTGACTGCACGATCTCGGGCGTAATGAGCGATGCCCCCAGCGGCTTCGAGGCAATGTAACCGAGCGCCCACATGTATCCCTTGAGCTTGACCAAAATTTGCGGGCTCTGCGACCCGCCGTGGTTATTGATAAACTTGTGAAACGACGAGATGTAATCTTTCTCGCTGAGCAGTTTGCTGCCTTCCTCTGTCAACACGAGCTCGCCGAAAAAGTGGCGCGGCGGCCGGCTCAGCAGGTTCTCGGGGCCCATGTACTCCTCGATTTCCCTCACATAGGTCTCATTGTACCCGTGCACCCACTCGTCCATCTCCTGGCTCACGAAATCAAACCCCGAGAGGTACTTGTACCCCTCGGGCCGCGACATAAAGATAATGTAGATGCTGTCGCCCATGGGCCCCAAATGCTCGAGGTTTGGTTTCAGAGAGATGAAGTGGTCCAGGTACTCGGTGTTGCGCGAGAGCTCGAGCAGCACAGTTACGGCAATCTTGCACACGTCCACATCGGTGTCGTAGAGCTGCGTCACAAGCAAGTCAATCACCCAGTTGTTTCGGCCTCTTTCGCCCAGAGTTTGCAGGAATTTCGTGGCATAAATGCGCACCGGTTTCTGGCCGCGCACGAGCGCTTTTGCCAGGATGAGCCGCGGGTGGCCGTTGAGGTTGAAGTCGAGCGCCGTCAAAAACTGGCGAATCACGTCGGTGCGGTCCGTGTCGCAGATATTGTAGAGCATATTAAACACTTTGAGCTGGGAAAGGATGTTGAGGCCCTGTTGCGACCGCGTCATCACGCCAATCATCTCGAAATACCCGTACGTGAGCGTCGCGCGCACCCGCTGAGCTGAGAGCAGCGGCTCGGTGGATGTGATGCCAGAGGTGGGGTCCAGCTGCGCCAGGCACTCGGCGATTTGCCGGAGAACTTTATTCGACGCGAGGAACCGCACTCCTTCGGGGGTTTCCAGCAGCGTGAGGATGAGCTCTTTGCCAACATGCACGTATTTGCGGTTTTGCGGGGTATTCTTGACCGAGGAGAACCGGTACTTGAACGGCCGGTAAAACGACATGAGCCGTTTCATGAATTTCGTGGACCGGCACGCCTCGTCGAGCCGTTTGGGGTTGTGCAGCGGGCCCTGGATGAGCTCGAGCAGCGCGTCCCAGTTCCAGCGGGGGAAGTTTTTCGTGGTCAGGACATTGGTGGCGTTCATTAGCTGTTTAAACGCCACTTCGTCCATTTGCGAGCCCATCTTGATCCATACTTTGGAGTCTTGACCGAGTTCAATCACCTGGGACGGCCGGCTCGAGGAGCCCTGCGAGTACTGCATTTTCGTGATTTTGAGGCGTTCGGGCGCGCGGATTGCCTTGTTCATTTGAAAAATGGGGCCACCGGCGGCCGGGATCTGCAAGCGACGCGCCTTGTTGAGTTCTTCGGAAAGAGATTTGGGCAGCGACGTTGATTTCGAGATAAACTCGTGCGGCAAGATCTGGGACGCGATTCTGATCATGTACCCCGATAACCTGTTTGCCTTTTCGCGAATTGCCGGGTGGAACTTCTCGTTTGAGCGCAGCCCATAGAGGTGCTCGTGGAGGTTCTCGTCAAAGAGCCGCTGTAATAAATACGCAGAGAAATGGTTGCGGAAATGCTGGTTCGACTCGCCTGCATCCTCGCCCAGTTTTTCCGGGGTGGTGCCCAGCGAGAAAATGAAAATGTCGAGGATCGCGCTCTGCACGACGCGGACGGGGATCACCAGGCACTGCACGAGGCTGCTCAAATCAAAACACTCGAGGCCAGCCCATGAGTTTATGATTATGCAGACCACTTCGACGGTGATTTGCAGCCGCTCGGTTGTGGGTTCCGGCTGCTGGTCGTCGGCGAGGCCGCCCGTGAAAACCGAAAGGACAGAATCGAGATCTTTGCCGTCGCGGAGGAGCGCCCGGCTCGTCGGGTAGTCCAGCAGTGAGCAGAAAATGTAGGCTATCGACACGGCCACGTCGCGCGGCCCGTCCACGAGCATATCGACCATCACCGAGAGCACGCCCGAATCAAAGGCCTTGGTGGGGTCGCAGATGGCGATCTGCCCCAGCGTGGCGAGTGACCAGTCGCGCAGTTTGTCCTGGGCCTGCTCGGCGACCGCCACGATCGCCCTAACAACCCCTTGCGAGATCTCGTCGACGCCGTCGTGGATCTCGAGCACCGACTGCACGAGCTGGAGCACCTGCACGCGCTCGGTGTACTCTGCGTTTGCGTCTGTTTTGCTGAGCGAGCGGATGATATAGTGGTCGAGCGCGAGGTGCTGCCGCATCAGGGCCACTGCGCCGCGGGAGTTGGCGAGCACGCGGCACAAATGGAACCCGGTCGCCAGCACGAGGCTATCGGGACTGCTCAAAAACGGCCGCAGCTTGTCAATCATCTGGCCCATGGCAAACTCGGTGCGCAGCAGCGGGTAATTTGTGAGCAGCGACTCGATGGCCGAGACCTTGGAGGAGCTCGTCTTGACGTCCTCGCGGTGGTCGAGCGAATCAAACAGCAGCGAAAACTGCAATGGGGACGAGTCTGCGACGGTAGACCGGCGTCGCGGCGGCACGTGCGGCGGCGCGAGGTTGAGGGAGCTCGTACTTCCGCCTAGCGACCTCAGGATGTTGGCGGGTTCGGGCTTTTTCGTGGGCGGGCTTTCATTTATATTACTGGGCAATTCGTCCGTGTGCCCGAGCGCCTCGAGCTGTGTTTTGAGGAGATCGATTTTCGAGGATGCCGCCTCGAGCTGCACCACAACTTGTTTTTTGTGCTGCGAGGTCATTTTATATTTTTGTTCCTGGAACTCATGCAGCATATTTTCTGCTCCTTCTTTTATCTTCTCCTCCAGCTTGAGCTGCGCCAGGAGCCCTTGCACTTCAGCGTGCCCCTCCATGAGTAAGCCCTGTTGATAGCCATCCTGTAGTGGCTATCAGCTATGGGCAGTGGAGCCATAAGGTCATGAGCTGTTGGGGATGGGCTGCTGGGGATGTGGTTGGTATTTTCCCAAATTTTTACTGCAGTTTAGAATTTAGATTTTAGAAGTAGTGACAGGGCACGGCAGGCGCAGCAGCGTCGCTGAAACACCCTCGGAGCCTGGTGGTGAGGCCCTGGCCTAAATGGCCTGATTGGCTTAATGGGGTGGCTAATTATCGGTTGCATACAACTTTCCATTTAAATTGCTAGTAAATCACGCGGTACTTCAGGTGTCTGGGAATGATGGCTGTACACTTACTGCAAAGGAGTGGGCTTCTATAGGGCAACTGCCTGGTACCCTCATGTATAAACTCTGGGTCATATTAGTTGGATCTGTGACACTAAAAGGGTGAGCTGGATACGCTTGAGATATCTGGATACTGCTAGTCCATGCTGGGTCCCTAGCCAGGCTAGGCAGCCCCAGGCTAGACTGTGCCTCTAGGTGCCAAGGTGTAGCTATTTAGAGTATCAGCTAGCAGTATATCTAGCAACACGAGCTCATCAGTCTCGTTATTTCAGAGATCTCTAACTGGTCTCAGCTTTACTCTCGGCTCTACCCTCGGCTCTACTCAGCTGGAATCACCACAATTCTCCCACTAATTAACCCGCCTCTACCTCTTCCTTTGCTCAAACTTGCGTTACCATTCCCTGTAGTAGGTGGCCTCTACCGTAGCCTCTATCGGTAGCCTCCACGGTAGCCTCTACCTGGGGTAGCCCACGTACACCTAGTGCTATCTTACTTTTCTCACACTTTGCAACACCAATAATTTCCACGGAGAACGTTGCACTTTCTTTCCGTGCTAGTTGACGCGATTGGTGCGCTGCTAAAGTTGGTGAACCGGTCAAGTGGAGGCCGCTCTATAAAATCGTATATATGACCGCTCTGCATCAACCTGATTCAACTAAACTCATTTATCAAGATTGCCTCCATCCTGAGCTCCTCGAGTTCCTGCCGCTATGACCATTATCTAGCTGGTATAGTGTAGCAGATCCTTACTAGGCATGCTTGAGGTGGTAATTGCAGGTACTTTTGTTTACATTTAGAAAACTATTTAGATAAATGCCGAGCTTAGAATAGTTTTCTTCAGTCCAGCAGCTGCGAGGTAGGGCCAAGTACAGGCTATCCGGCACATCGCGTCAGATCTGGACTTTAAGGCTTGATATGATTTCGATCTATCACATTTGAGATGCCCAGGCCCCATACTGTGCCCCATATTGTGCCCCATGACTGCCCGCGAGCGCATCACAGGCACCTCACCAACTACCCGGCCACCTCACTCACCGTACCCAACTCGTGGCCCCCTCTCCCCCAAATAACTTAAAACTTAAAACTTAACTTAAATAATGCTAAAATAGCTAAAGAGTGTGACGGTAATAAATGATGCTCGAGCTCCTGACTAGTTCCTCGGAATATACTCGGAAACGTGTACGTTGATGTTTTCCTTGTCGTCCTTGGAGAATTCCATCGAGAAAGGCGACGATCCCATTGTGGTGGGCGTTTCCAGGGGTGCCGCCGAAGACTTTGCAGGCTTGACCAGTCTCCAGCATTTCTGGTAAAACATGACCGCTGCGCTGCCGGTACCAAAACAGAAAAAGCTCACAAACGAAATAAAAATCACGAGGATGCGCATGGCCTGGGTCGCCAGCATGGAGCTGTGGTCTTTAGGTCCGAGCTGGTCCCAGGTGAAGGCCACAATTGTGTTCCACTTTTGGGGTCTCCCGTCTGTCCACGGGAGCGGGCTGAAGATGCCTTGCGAAGCAGTGACATTGGTGGTGGCGTTGTACACGATAATCGGCACGCATGTGATGATGATCGTGAAACAGCAGATGATGCTACGCCAAAAGAAGTTCACGCTGAACCGCTCCTTGAACGCAAGAGCCTGGTAAACGCTTTCTCTTCCGCGCGTGAAAAACTGGAGCAGCGTCAAAAAGTTCACCACCAGCAGCAAAAACGAGACCAAGAGAGGCAGCACAATGTGGAACACAAAAGTGGCCGGGTTGAGGTACGTGACAGTATAGCAGCCCATGGACTGCACTAGCGAGTACCGGTTAACTGTGGTAAACGGGTGCACAATGATATTTGCCAGGGGAATGATAAAGCACACGCAGGCATCAAACACGTGCCACATGACGACCTGGCTGGGCCGCATTTTCTTGGCTCTGGGCTGCGACATGTACAGCAAGTGGCACGAAATGGTGAGGGCGACGAGCGTGATGCCCATGGTCGAGGCGTCGGAGACGTGGGTATCGATATCGCACCACCCGCGGCCGCTCCACCAGGTCTCGAAATCGTAGCTATTGAACTTGATGCTGTTGATAAAGATGCTGATATCAACGTACATGAGCCAGCATGTGAGCACAGTTATCGGCATGTTTGGTGCTGGCCCCAGCGTTTGGGTCAATAGCACTGGAATTTGCATCAACATACCAATAAAAGCAAACACCGCGAGGGCGATGGGATTAATTCCACTGAACGAGGTCATTGCTGATGTGCGCGATTTGGGTGTAGATTGGCTTTATATCAGGCTGCAACCACACCTTTTGCAAATTGTATGGGATATGCAATGCGATTACTCAATCGGGTAATGGCCAATGGTGGTGTATGCATAATTATGCATGTTCGCGAGATGCCCTTGGGGGTGTGTAGAGACTGAGATGTGGAGTTTATATCCGGGTTTGTATTGGGCAAACTATGTATGGCCAATTTTTCCACTCCGCAGACGCCTCTCGTAGCGGTTACTACACACTCACACCCCAAACCCCGTGAAAAGCATTCCGGCCAGCAGAGCGGAAATTCCAACTTTTGCGTGTTCCATGACTTTTAATTGTGTTTTTCAAGTGGGTTTTGAGGAGTTAGAGGAAGGTTTGTCGTATTTGAATGCAGATGGAGTGGGTCCATTTAAGGGTGCATGGTAGTGCAGGTAGAGGGCATGCAGGTAGAGGCCGGGTGCGAGGGTAACCGGGTGCAGAAACGCAGCAGAGTCTGTGCTGAAATTACTAATGTAGTTTATCTGGCTGTGGCTCTAGCTCTTGGTTCTAGCTCTTGGCTCCATCCAGTGCTGAGACGCTTGGAAGGGTAGAGCGGTTATTAAATGGAGTTAATTAGTTTGGTTGAGTTTAGGTAATTAGTTGGTTTTGGTAACTAGCTTATTTTGGTAATTAGTTGTGGGCATGAAGTCACCTAGCATATGGGCACCACTGGTACCTCAAGTACAAAACAGACTCCAGAAACAGACTCCATGAGTGGCTAAGGACGTGAGTGGATAGCCCGATTAATTAACAGCAAAAGTGCACCCCTGCCATACCCTCAATATTGTTGGGGTACCTGGGTCACATTTACCCCTACTCTTGAGGGTGCCAATTTGGTGGTTTGGAATTACAAATGATAGTTTTCAAAAGCTTAGTGGTAGTTTGATAGTGCTAGTAGGTGCTTTAGCTGGTAGGGCCATAGGGTAGCATAGGGTGCATAGGGTAGTAGTAGGCCATAGTAGCTCGGCCCTACATCTGAGCATAAAACGATTACAGGTAATAGTAATTATATATTTTATTCCTGGATCTTCTGGGAACCGCGCAAAAGACCAGTACGACGGGCAGCGATAAGACCGACCTTCTGACCGGGAACTGCACCACGAGAAATAGTAGAGGCCTTACCAATGTGCTGGTGGTTACCACCACCGTGGGGGTGATCGACGGGGTTCATGGCAACACCACGAGTACGGGGCCAGTTGTTCTTACCCTTGGCCTTGTACTTGTGGAAGGCGGCACCGGCCTTGAGCAAAGGCTTGTCAATACGACCACCACCGGCAACGAGACCGACGACACCACGGGCGTTGCTGGAGAGGACCTTCTTGCTACCAGAGGGGAGCTTGACACGGGTCTTGCCGTCCTCGGTGTGGCCGATAATAATAACGTAGGAGCCAGAGGAGCGACCGAGGGCACCGCGGTCACCGGACTTCTCCTCAACGTTGCTCATAATGGTACCTTCGGGGGCAGAGCCGAGGGGAAGGACGTTACCAACAGAGAGGGCAGCCTTCTTACCGGCGTAGATAAACTGACCGGTGTGAAGACCTTCGTTGGCAATAAAAGTCTCAGTGTGAGTCTTGTAGTGGTAGGGGTCACGGAAAACGACCTTGGCGAGGGGAGCACCACGGCCGGGGTCGTGGATGATCTCCTTGACGAGACCACGAATGTAACCGTGACGCTCGGCAAAGTCGAGAGTGCGGAGCTTGGCAGCACCCTTGCGGAGACGAGTGTTGGCAGTGAAGACACTACCGTGACCTTTACGCTGGTTGCGAATAACACGACCCATTGTTTGGTTTACTCTTTGCCCAGAGAGTCTTGAAAAGAATGAGTGGAGTGGTGGGTGAGCCCTAGGGGGATGACTAATAGAGGAACCCTAGTGGAAGCGAGGGATGACTAAGGGCTGGTGGGCTCGCGATGGGGTGGGGAACGTTGACAATGGAGCCCATAAATTCGATACATATTCAACTAGATGATGGCAAATCTCTCCAGCTTGTAGCCATGCGATAAACTAGTTTTGGAGATTTCAAGTGGACTCTAATTTACTAATACGAATATTGTAGATCACGTGGATGGAGGACCTCATGCTCAAGAGTCTGATATCCAACGCTATCTGTGTAGTTGGATGTGAAATTAGTGAAGCGTACAAGAGCTGCCTTCAATATTGTACAATCTGCTAGCTTCCGAGATAATTGAAAACTAGAGTCAAGCTAATAATGGTGGATAAAATAAAGTAGCCGCTTTCTAAGTGATAATCGATTTATGCTCTCTGGACACTGAGCCCGGCCTCGCTCAGCCCCGCGTGCCTGTAAACACTTGATAAACCCTTTAATTTGGTGCATTATCGATGGGGCAATCTGATAGCGTTTGAGCTGGTGGCGATCCCTCACGCACTAAAAATAGGTAAAAGGCACTAAAATTTAGTGGAAGCTCTTATCTAAAACGATTCGATACAACCTGGGGGAGGGGGATCATGCAGGGCACGAGTTTGGGCAAAAATGAGCGAAATAAGCTGAAAATCTTAGTCGTTTTCCCACCAGGACTCAATAGAATATATTAAAGTATTTGAAATATGACTGGCGCACCCTACTGATAGTGATGCTCGACTTGGATGTACACCTTGGCGGTTGGAGACAATCAGGGCGGAAGGGTACGGACAATCCGGCTAAAGCGAGGTGAAATGTTTAGTCAATTGTAATCCCCCACTTGTAAATTGCTGTTTGGTTGTACAGATCACCCAAAAAGTCAAACTGACAGGTGCACTAGCACAGATCGAATGCCAAGTAACAGACCCTTACCGATTGCAGCTACAAAATTACTGCAAAAATCAGCAAATAAGCTGCTAAATAAGCTTTAGATGGTTGCGTACCTGTAGCCTAATCCACCATTATCTGCCCTAATTAGCCTGTATACGCCCCACCATATGACTCCACCAGATGCCGCCCCAAATACCCTCAAACTCAATTGTAGATACCAAATTTGCCATTGATACGCTTGTTCAAACTCAGAGCTTGCACGCGATACCAACATGTATATTTGAGACATTGTCCAGGGCAAATAAAGTTAGAGTTTAGATTACCGGACGCAGCAAACGTCACGCCATTCTGTATTGTGCCCTGCGTGCACCTCGTTTGCTGCTGCGCGACCATCACAAGACTGCCATTACAAGATTATTTATGGCTACCTAGCGAGGTGCCTGTACAGCTGAAACAGGGGCTGAAATTAAGCGTCACACCGTTGGTCATGTGACACACCGATCCGGTGCGGATGCAGGAACCGAAAAAGTGGTGAAAAGGGCCTCAAAAGGGCACGACAAAAATCGCGAAATTTTTTGGTGCTAATTTTATATACGAAATCTTTACCCCCCATTTCAAGCAGTTCCCAATGGCCCAATGGCAAGGCGCTTGACTACGAATCAAGAGATTCCAGGTTCGACCCCTGGTTGGGAAGAAGGAAGCGTCACAGCTTCATATTTTGAATTTTTTGAGCCCAGAAGATACTTTTTTATCGCCGATATCTCACATAGGCGTCGAGGGACCCGTGTTTGAAGGTTGGTGCTGAAAACTACTTGATCCCGTGGCCGGATGCATCTAATTTTAATTTTAATGGAAATTTCGCGTCTAATTGATTGATATTTCACTTTTGTATACATATATTTCATGTGTTTTGGTGGATTTTTCACCACCCTCGAATTTTTTTTTTTGGATATTCGTAACGAAAATAGGGGGCGGTACCTGGTCCAAAGCAGATTACGGGTGACATAAGCTAGGGCTTCATTAGTCATTGCAGGGTAGCCGAGTCGGTTAGGTATATGGTGCATATCCATCTACGACTCAATAGTGAAGTCACGGGCAGCCCAAGATTGTGACGCAGGCAATGCTATATCCATCTTCCTAACGCAGCGTCAATATGACCAACCCGCTCACTCAGCAACTGCAATGCTGAACTGAATAGACAAAAACCAGACAAAATAATTGTCACTGCACACAGCAAGCCCCACACTGCTCACCTACTTTACCCGATCCGTGCTCAGGTGCATGAGCTTTTGAGACACTGCCGGCTGTGCACATGCAAGATCAAACTCTAATTCTAATTGATAAAAACCTAGATATCTCCAGTGCTAAACAATACACCGGGTCCTGATTATCGCTCTGAAATGGCGAGGGTTCCCACTGGCTATGGGTACATTCCAGATGCTGCTACAGCCAGGGCTCTTGTCGATCAGGTGGCTCTCGGCAATGCTCCATGCTTTACCGAGAGGTTATCCATAATTGAGAGAGAGCAGCTGATTATATCTGGTAATGTGTTTGTATACAAGGAGGGAGGATTGATGCAGAGATGGACCGACGGCAAAACTTGGACGGCATCCCGCATTGATGGGGCGTTTATGAGGTATACTCAAATAAATCCAGAAAATGAAAACGCACAAGATGACCTCGCGTGGGAGCCGGCGCAATTAGGGGGGCCCGTATATGAGGGGTTTCCGCCTGAGCCCCTCGATGAGTTTGGTCAAAATGCTCAAAATGTTCTTGTGAAAAGAACAATTAGTTTTTTAATCGGCAATGAAAGGTATAGACTTGTCAGTTATTACACTAATGCCGATAGGGACCAGTATCGAATACCTTGGCTCGACATGTCCCTTATCTTGGAACAATATGCCCATCCAGTCTACAGACGCGATCCAGACGTATATATAAGCGTGTACCCTACATAGTCCATCTTTATGGAGGGCTCAAAACGGGTGTGGGTTTAGCTTGCATTTTGTCTGTTATGTTGATGCCACGGAGTAGTCGAGAGGATATCAGGGGAGATATTTTATTTATGAGCTGTAGATCGAGAGATTTCATTGAATTGGTGGGGTTAGCTACTGATTGAGGACTAGATCCTGGGACCGATCCTGGGAGCTGAACCCTTGGAACCCCTGGGAACCGGGAACTGCCATCGCAGTACCATCATCATGGGCGTGATGATCAGTACCATTATTGAAAGGTACCCGCGAGGATGGAACCAGTTCCCACAATCAGTATACATTGACACCGTATCAGTATGCGCTAAAGGATATAGGCATTCTTTCCTTTACCAGTCGAACCTGATAAACCCAGCTGCCAGGTATAGCCGATATACAGTACCACCATAACCTTACCTTCTGATCATGGAACAGGAGACCAAGCAGTACCCTCCTGACTCTTCTGCACCCCGTGCCTTTGAAAGAAATTCAGGTTTCAGCTGATACTCAGCCGATGGATCACCCGAAACACAAGTCACAGCGATCGCCCCCCGACCTCAATAAAGGGATCGTGCAACCCAGGACCTGGAGGGAGTAGCTTGCCCAAATAACTCTATGTCCAGGATTCCGGCGTGACTCCTGTATTGCCATCACAGATACCGCATAGATTCAACTAGCCTGGTACCTCCCCCCTCAAGGGACCCATTGAGGCTGGGGAATAGGTACCATTCTCAATGGGTACTCGGATATTTAGCTACACGTTCACAGAAACTCCACCAACTATCTAAATTCATCAAGATCAGAGAAGCAGTGAACGCCGACCATTTCCCCTATGTGGGCCTAACACTCACCGAACGGGTTCCCACAGACGTGAACCCCCAGACGTGTGCAGCTAGGTCCAATAAATTATGCTAGTCTGAGAAACCGGGTTTATCTATCAGGACCCTCAGCTAGCACCCCATGAGGTCGGCACCATCATTTCGATGTGCTGGATACTCCTGATTTGCACATCAGAAAATACCGCTGAGGGCCTCAGGTGGTGGCAGTTTTCAGGCCTTTAAGGTACTAGACTGCCTGTTGCTGAGACATAAACCACGCCCTGAAACTGCCACTACATGAGCCGCAAGTACCAAGTCCAAGCAGCCCTCACTGCTATGGCCGGTCCGTGCTGCACGGACGAGTACACCCCATACGTGATGTACCACATAGATATCTCAGTCTACTGAAAGCCATCAGTTGGCTAATTGAACCAGCACCTCCGAGGCAGTGCGCTCATGAGGAGGGAGGTATGGCCCCTGGGGATACTAGATCCCGAGTTTGTACTTGAGTACAGCCGGTGCCTATATTTGCACCAGATATTTTCTCTTTTTCTTGTTTTCTTTCTTTTTATCTTCTTCTTTTATTGATCACGGGCTACTGTCTTCGTGTACCCGACGCGTCTTTTGTTCTTTCTCCCAGGGTACTGTTCTATGCACCCGACGCGATTTCTTTCTATTTTTTTCTCTTTTGTATTCTCTGCTTCTTCTTTTTCTATATCTCAGAGGACTTCAGGTACCTGGACAACCAGGGTATCCTCATGATGAATGCATAGGGGCTGGATACGTTTATATAGATGAGCAGTGGTGCGACTAATAGTACAGCCACTGCTATTAGCTCCTTCATCGGGACTGCGGCACTGAGGACCGTAAAACAGCCACTCGGCAATTTCCTATTCCGGAAGGTTCCTGCGGCCATCTGTGCAGCTGAGAATTCCGCAAATTGAGAAAAATAAAATTGAGAATTTAAGGTGAATCTGGCAGAGTACAGCGCTAGAGGGATCGACAACCGTGCCACCAGGACGTCGTATTATGGCTCGGAGCTGCAGACCCACAGCTAGCCTCAGCTACACGAGCATTTGGCTAATCACTTGGCCTCATTTATGGCCTTTGCGCTAGAATCACTAATTTGTGCCTTTCAGTGGTAAGCTGGTACTGCTGCTAGAGCCATAAATAGGAATGTAGATGTATAGACGATTGCCTCAGGGTCCCCTCAGGATCGGTGTAGGATATGTAGAATTAGTGTGAATGTTGCAAAGACTCTTGGCGGCTTTGGATTCACCAGCCAAAACCTGGATATTAGCGACTAGCCGCGGCTACCCGATCGCGCTACTGCAAGACACTATCTGTTGGACTGCCGCTTAACTGGGCGTCATTATATTTTACGTAGATTCTTCTGTCCAGTAAGGCCGGCTAGATAACTACTGGCGCTGGCCGCCCGTTCAAAACACGGTCACTAGACCTCCAGTAAACTCAACCCCTTGGCAGACCGACACCCCGTTTTGCAACCCGAGACTCAAAACATGGAAAATCTCCAAATATCGATAGCTTGCATGGAATCCCGGATCTCGATTGGTGCATGGAAACCCCATACTTGGCAACCGGTGGCTTGCTATACGACAACCACGCAGTGCACGGCGATTTACTGGAAATGTAATTTCCCTAATTTAGGAGCTCTTCCTTATTGAAGGACCAGGCAAGACCAGGACAGACTGGTGCTCTCAGACGGTTCCGGACGTTCTTAGTTAAAGTATATAAGAGGGCATAGACCCGGCTAGAAAAGTCTGAATAATCTACAACAAATGGAAAAAGATGTAATGCGCGAGTCTTTTTTGGTATACTTTATTTAAATACAGGTCTTTGGACCTGGGCGCACCTAATCGCGGTTCTACGTATCTAAATCTAAGTTGACTTAGGCAGCTCTAGGCTGCAATTCAGTGTTCTCCTCTGATCCGATGCCTTGGCAAAAACAGGGAGCTTGGACTCTTAGTCCGTGTAGGTACAATAGCCTGGAGCCTCGCGTTGCAGGCGGTGGGGTAACCACACTCACGGGTCGGCCTAGACGACCGCCCCTTGGGCTTTGGTACAGTTCATTAGGTCTGCCCAAACTCAGCCTCACTCTTCGAAAGCTTTTGTGCAGGGTATTCGTACACCGTCAATGGCTTTTTGTTTGCGCGAATGGATGATTGAGTCTAGTGATTCCACTAAATCACCCGGCTTCCCACACAAAGGATTACCTAATACAACAATGGAGCAAGACGGTCCTATACTATTTTCCAACCCTGTAAACGATGATGTGATCCTCAGCAATGTCGTGGCGAATCACCATTTCAACACCCGCAAATGGTTCACCGAACTGGACGAGACCCAGCACCCGGAAATCGCTGTGCTCGCTACCCTCTACAACCCTATCCCTGCTGCAGGGGTAGGCAAGGCCACCGTCAAGGTCACCCTCAAAGACGGTTCGAGCGAAATATGGCATCTCGAAAATGTCCACTATTTGCCTACTTGCGAAAACATGTTGAGCATGCGGGCGATGTACACTGACGGAATCATGGAAGGGTACAAATGGCACAACAGTGCCACGGAGAGCACATTTGAGTACAGGCCACCGGGATCAAAAGAGTATAAAGCTATCGAGTTTGCTGATTTCAACAAGGTCCCTATGAAGCCTGCAGGTGCTAACTAACTGGTGCTAAGTAGATCATATAATATAACCACTAAACCGACCTGAAAACCTAGTATACAATCTTGAATCTCGTTTGCTCATAGCCCTGCTGCGTGATTGTCTTGTGCTCGCATGCATTTGGACCCACCTGCATGCGAGTGGACGGATAGGCGTTCCCTAGCATCACGTGCAGAGGAACAATGCTAAATCATAATAAAACTCTCTAGTTGTTTAGGATCCCAAGACACTGAGATTAGAGAGAAACTTTCACCCTGTTAACTTTCGCTCCACCAAGCACGAGGCGATGTTATGCATGAGACTGTAAGAACACAGCTGGCTCAGGCTCTTGACTGTCGCTGCTGTCCTCCAGTAAATACACGTCATTGCCATTCCAATCGCAGCAGCCACCCTGGTAGCCAAAGCGAGCATGTACATTATGGCCATCCCAGTGGCGATCTTTCTGCCTGCTCTGGTGATATTCACGCATGCTAAAAAACCCAATATCACGCTCTTCATCCTGAAAGTAGTTTTCGAATTGAGTCTTATTCACCGCCTTGTCGTCATACCATTATATAGTACGTCCCCCATCGATCGGAATGAGATATATCAAGTATCACGGTCACGTTCAGGCTATTAAAGCAGACTCCGTGGCATTTCTCCTGGTGGTTTGATTGTCTTTTAGCCATACAGGCTCGAATTTTTCTGTATCATATTCGCCCATTTCGCAGTTTTTGCACAGCTTATTTCGCGCTAGAACTGGCTCTGGCTCTGAGTTCCGGTACTCATTCGGATCGCGAGTAGATCCATAGAGATAGTACACGTTGTTGTTCTCCCAAGGGCAGTAATCACCGTGATAACCAAAATGAGCATGCGGCTTATGAGCGTCCAAGGCCCGTCTCGTGGTCTCCCCATGCGCATTTCAAAGTGCACGCTGTCGATAAAATCGTCATCTCATCATCACTCATATCCTCAAAACATCCCTCAAGTATATCAAGCTCGAACTGGCGTGGTCCAACATGTCCTTTCTAGCCAAGTGGTCACAATGCCGGCCCTTAATGCGAAATGGGTGCACAGTAGGAATGATCTGTATCCGAACAATAGCTCAACTCACTAGTAATAACTAACTTATGGCAAACTATCCAAATGCTCAACCCCAATTCCCATCTGCACGCCCTAGCTCTCATCAGGAATATAACCCTCTGGATAATTGTAAGAGGGGGTATATCGTAACCGGGATCCACGTCATTATCGACAATCAGTATATCATTGACCACAGCATTCCTAATCTTGTCCCATCTGGCTTGGTCAATGTCGTGGTCCTCAGGGGATGAGTTGACGAAACCGTTGTTTACAAACATAAAGACGCCCCCGAGTTTAGGACGTAGAGGATGCATTTCTTCCCGGAACGCGTAATGCGCATCAAAATCATTTGTCGGCTCGTCGCCACTCGAGATCCATGCCTCAAAGGCGTTCTCGGTGAAGGCAAAGTAGCCGCAGTGCTTGTTTTTGAGGGAAGACTGAAACTCTTGCGGAGTTAGCAGGCAGAGCCCGAGACCTAGTATAGCAGCAAAAGCAACAGTCGTCGGTTGGAGGCCAAAAGTTGAGCTCCTTATATATAATCCTGTTTCAGAATCCATAGGGGTGTCAGCCTCCAGGATCTAGCTCTAAGAGTGAGGCAGCCAGTAAGTCATTTGAATTCGCTTTTCTAGAGTCATTGTTGAGTGACTCACAAGGGATAGTCGCACACGGGGTCAGCTCGCATAAGCGATAGCCGATGCAGGATATGCATGAGCGTGGACCTTTGCGCAGACTCACCCGAAGCTCTGTATTCTCGGCAGCGAGTTACCAAGACGGTCACCCCTTACGGTGGATCACAGATGCTAGCTGTCCACAATAATTAGGGACAGATAGCGTCGCATTATTGGTCCCCGTGAATGGTGGACAAGTAGACTGGATATCTAGTGAACACCCCAAACTGGCACTATAGTTATACTCTTGTGGGTGTTTGGGCTGTATTCTTCACTTTGGTAGCCAAAGGGGCACTATGTGAATGCGTGTATATCTGGCAAGTACTGAGGTTAAGCCAGGTAACTAGCAAGTACACTCCGACGCCACCAATGCACCCGAGCTGTACCCTAAATTTAGGAGAAATAAATTTATATAAATCTCATTCTGAGTAGATCATTATAGTCCAGCGAGATGGAGACGAATGCAAGCGAGTTGAGGAAACAAGTGAACATGAACCATCTGTTCGAATAGAAGGAACGCACGCAATAATTCAATCCGCTACTCAATGTCCAGCCTTGCATCTATCCTCTAATCTAGTCCACTAACTGGACCCACCAGTATCCAGATACTTGAGCACGACCTCTCCTATCTTGAGCAGAAACCAAGTTTATTTGCCTCAATTTATTTGTGCTCGACTGTGAGTGGATAGTGGTCACGGTGGTGCTACGTATTAGTGCCTTGAAGCGCTCTAGGCGATGCTACGTACTAGTGCCTCGGAGCTCAAGGCTCAGCTGGTACCATGCCCTGCTGTGCTACTAGTGCTTCCACTGTCACAGGAGAGGATCCAAGGAACCTTTTAGCGCCCACTGCAATTGGCGACGACCCCAAGGTTATACTATTGACTGCGAGGCGTGATCAAGTGGTGCAGATATATCTTTGTGCAACAAAGAAGCATATGTGATGCCAGTACATGCTACATTCTTTACAGAGATCTTAGAAACTTCTAAAACAGCGCCATATCCGGTTTCACATATTATCGTAAATACAGGGGCGTGAAGCAGCGCCATAAGGTTCTTCACGCCTCGATGAGGTAATGCACACAAACTAATCACTAGGGAACTGTAAATGCTCACTCATAGACCTAAAACTGACAAGTATATCCAGATCTTGCCATAGCATTAACAGGAGACCAACGCAGATTTAGGCGGTAATAGCTATCCTATCATTTTTGAAATCAACTCATGCACACAAAAAACCCTCTTGAAGCTCGCATTTCCTCTAATTTAGTGGGCGGCTAAAATTTTCACTCGTTTTTGCTTGCCCTATTTTGGCGTGTTTTGATGAGTTCTTTTCATATCGAATCCGTTCTGCGAGACAAAAATTTTGAATCGGGGCGTCTGGTGTAGTTGGCTATCACGTGTCCTTCGCAAGGACAAGGTCAGGGGTTCGATTCCCCTGTCGTCCAATCTATTTTTGATTTTTGTTTCTTTTTTTAACTCCCGAAAATAAACACTCGTGGCGGTGAAGTTGGGTCTAGGACCTCAAACATAGTTGGAGCGAGACGACAAGCCGAGCCCTAGCCTTATGAGAAGATATAGGAGACCAGATTGAAAATTATTACATGACGCATAGCTACTTATCACCAGATGCTGGGATTAACCCTA
>JAJLUX010000029.1:0-100897 GCA_030564425.1 Wickerhamiella cacticola | reverse complement strand
CCTCTGTCTGGGCTTCTTATATACTTTAGCTCGGAACCCTCCAGAACCTTGGAGATAGTACCAGTCACTCCTGGTCTTGCCTGGTTCCTTCACCTTGGATAAGCATTATCCAACAATCTATATAGAATACTCGAAGGTATTTGAGCAGGGTCGCTCGAGGTAGCGGCTGATCTTGCTGCAGGAGTTTTTTTGAAGGTAACGCGAATCAATTTAAGCGAAAGCTAGATTTACACAAACAATTCGACACATTATAGATATAATATCCCTCAAAATACCCGAATTTAAGATCAATTACCTCAAGGTGTCTATTTGTTTTGGGCCCCGAATTGCAGCCACCCGTTTGGCCACATGAAGCGCGCGTTGGGCGCACGGCTAATAACCGCTACACCGCGCAACTCCAGCGATGAAGCGTCGTATGCACTGGGGGAAAGAATTGGAAAGGGTGCATTTGCCCAGGTATTTAAAGCCATCGATGTGAATTCTGCCCAAATAGTGGCGATCAAAGAAATCCCCCTCAGCGAGATTAGCTCGGTGGAGAGCATTATGCGTGAAATTGAGCTTTTGCAAGATCTTGCTCATCCAAATATTGTCCAGTATCTCGGGTACGTCAAAACAGATGACATTTTTCACATTGTACTCGAGTACTGCGAGAACGGTAGCCTGGCAGCAATTCTGCGTCGATTCGGAGTTTTTCCAGAGAACTTGCTATCAATATACATGTTCCAAGTATTAGAGGGGCTTGCCTACCTCCACGAGCAGGGTACAATCCATCGTGACATCAAGGGTGCCAATATCCTCACCACAAAAGACGGCGTTGCCAAACTGGCAGATTTTGGTGTTGCCACCGATGCACTCAGCGCAGAAGGACCACAAGTCGTGGGAACTCCCCACTGGATGGCGCCTGAAATCATTCAACTCCAAGAGCCGACCATTGCGTGTGACATCTGGAGCTTGGGGTGCACTGTGATTGAGCTCAGTACAGGAAAACCTCCATATCATGAACTTAGTGGTATTACTGCTATGTACGCCATGGTTAATGATGATATGCCACCCATTCCTGTAGACTCTGCTCCTCTAGTACGGGATTTCCTCGAGCTGTGCTTTCAAAAGGACCCTAATCTTCGTACGTCGGCGGCTCAGTTGCTCGAACACGCTTGGATTCGTCGCGCCAAGCCACCTCCACCAGTCCCGGATGCAGTAAAAACTATTCAAAACTGGAACTCTCCAAGACGCAGACAAAAGCTCAGCGTGGCAAGTCAACTTGATTTGAGAGATGCATATCGGGAAGCAGAGGAGGTAGGCTCTGCCGTAAATACTTGCGTACCACTCAAAGCACCCAAGAACCATCGCACGGTCAGTGTTTCCAAATTCATTGAAAAAGATGATGACTTTGACGATATCGCCGACCAGCTGGAAATAGCTGCCCCCATAGCCCAGTCGCCACAAAAGTCACCCAGAAAGTCGCCGCAGAAAACACCTCAAAGACCATTGCATGACCCATTCGAGGGAATTGCAGAGCTCATGGTCGAGGAGCCCAACCAACGCCTTATCACTATTCACGAAGAAGTTACTAAACTGATTGCATTAATTTATAAGGCCAATTCCCAAGCAAACGTGGATCTTTACTACACAAGACTCTGCGAACTCATTAATGCCGAGCCTTCAATTAAGAAGATTATATTACAGAACCGAGTTCTTCGAATTGCAATCAAGACGGCAGCAAGCAAGCCAGATAACCGGCGCCTTGAGGCAATCCTTGACTTTATTCATGTTATGGTAACTAAAGATGAAAGTGCTTTGGAAACATTCTGTCTTAACAATGGTCTTTCGCTGTTGCTATCACTTTTTAGTTTGCTTCCGCATCGCTGTCTTTTGATCTTGATTGAGGTTCTAGAGAGTTATCAGTTTGGTCCCCGGCTGGTGGTTTGTCAAAGTCAATATTTGGCCTATCTGAGCTCTTTTATCTCTTCAAGAGATCCTCACACTACACCGCTGGCGGCAAGATGTATAGTAACTACATTTGAGAAGTTTGGTGCTCGCAAGCGCGCAGAGCTATGGTACCTTTTTAATGCAGCCAACCTCTTACAAAACGTTATCGATGCCTTGGATTCTGGACTGGCATTGCCAAGCCTATATACTCTGGTGTCTGGGTTTTCTCGCTTGCCACCTGAAGTTATTGCAGAGTTTGTTAACAAGCATGTACTTCGCAAACTAATGCATGTCTATCGGCACCTTCCAGCATCTAGTGAATATCGCTTGGAAATTCTCCGTGCCTATAAATCGCTTTCCACTGTTCCCGAAGCGCTTCAGGCAATTGAGCAAGGTAAGTTGGAGCCATACTTTGTGCGGATATTGAAGGATTGCTACAAAAAACCGACTCAGGATACACAATCACATCTCAGAGCGGCTTGCTTACTTCCGTTGTTTCACAACTACTGCCGCCTGAGCGCTGCAAGGCAACAGTCTCTTGCAAAGGATGGTCTAGTGCCACTCTTGCTAGCAACCTCCACAAAAGAGCCCGACCTCAAGGAGTTCTCGCTCCCACTAATTTGTGCAATGGCGCATAATGGCTCTGAGTGCTGGCAAGCTCTCTGGGAATCGGATGGATTGCACTTTTTGATTGATTTGATAAATGAGCCGGGATGGGAAATGCAAGCAATGGCCGCGATAACTGCTTGGCTAACTCGACAAGTTGACAATCCCAAACTTGATGATGCGTTCATCCTTAACGGAGGTATAGAAGCAGTCGTGCAAGTGGTACACGATACAAGAGCTGAGATTTTTGCAGCCATTGCGACTTCTCTTTCGACACTCGTTGACCAGTGCCCACGAGTTTGCAGCCAGCTACCAGCCAAGGCTATATTCGCCGCTTTGTGCGAGCAGCTAAACGAAAATGTCGTGTCCACAGCTCTTGTAAGGATTCTCATGGTTGTTCGTCGCATATTGGAAACTCAACAGTGCGTATCTGACCTTGTGGCTACCGGTCTCAAAGACAAAGTTCAGCAACTTACTGAGGGAGATGTACCCATCATGTGCAAGCGCTTGGCGGTGCAAATTGTAAAAGCGGTAGAGACAAACGAGCATAAGCGCACAAGAGATGGGCGCCAGCCAAGCGGCTCGAGGAAGTCCAGCCGCGGTAGTGGACACCAGCCATCAAAAAACCACTAATACCTTTTGCTATTTATTTATTAGCTATTTAAGCATAACAGTATAACTTCTTCACAATTGAATGCTGAAAAAATGACTAGTACTATAAATTAGGGTGCTCTCTAGGGTGGTGGAAGTGCTGAGCTAGCACTCACAAATGCAATTCATCCATATCATCCAAAAGCTCAGAGATATCGATCTGAGGACCATCTTCTTCATCCTGCATCTGTGCCGCAGCTTGCTGGTTCTTGTAGAGGTTGACGGTGCTACGAAGCTCTTCGTCTTGCTCCAAGTCGCGCAAGAATGCCTCCATATCACGCTCAGCGCGGTCTTCCTCCTGAGCATCGGGCTGCTCATTGTATTCCTTGGCCATACGCTTGAGCTTCCAGTTGCGGTTACGGTTCGCTCTGCGGTTGGGGTAGAACTTCTTGACAAGAACAACGTCAGGTCTCTGTTGAAGATCATCCCAAAGTTCAGAGTTGAAGTTGGCATTTACCAAAAAGTATCCAAGAACTGAGTCACCGGCATGAATCAAACCACCAAGATGGGAGCGAACAATATACGTCTGGCTCATGTCGTTGGCACGGGCGATCTGGACGTCACAGAGAACATTACGGCCATCCATGGGACCAAGATAATCAATGTCTAAAACAATAAACTCTTGCAGCTGGGCCTGAGTGCAAAGAGATGGGAATGGCTCACGCCAGTAGATCTCGGCAGGTACCTCAGCTTTCTGAAGAGTGTTGGGGTCAAGGAACTGAATCGAATTAGTGATACGAGAGCAGAGGACTACCTGCTGGATATTTCCATACTTGCGAGCGATAGCTTTAGGAAGCACAACCAAGTCATCACGACAAATGGGCACAATCTCTACCGAGTGACTGAATTTGTATTGTGAAGATCCAGTGTGGGTATCTGTGGAAATGAGCTGTTCGCTTCGCTTAGCACGAATAGGAGCTACCTGGTTCAAAAAGTCAACAAACTTGATGGCATGGTTCGGCTTGGCAAAGAAGAAGTCAATACCGTCACGGCTTTCTTTGATAGAGACAGTGTCCAAATGGGCATTGTGCTTCATGATAAGCTGTTCAAGGTACAAAAATGTACGTTTGTGCTGTACTTTTTGACGAAGCTGAACGCATGCTCTCCAAGTGTGGACGGTGAAAAGTTTTGCACAATCAGGGCACTGGGTAGCCAGAACAACGTATTCAACATCAAAAGATTCTTGAAGAATAACACCAGGCTGAGCCTCACCCTGGATAGTGACCTTGATCTTGATACGCCTCGAGTGAGGCTCGGTCCAGATAAACGATGCATCGACAATGCGCACTTTGGGCAGGCCTTGAAGTCTTTTTAACAAAAGAGCGAGAAGTTCTCTACTCTCTGGTTGACAAGCAACCCACGTTTGAGGGGGCATAAAGTATCTTTCACAATTTCTGCAAAATTGAATATTTCCCTCTCTCGATACGGCAGATGAAATGGACGCGGTCATTTTAATACACTCAACGCACATAGTGCGACCAGTTGTACCATCAATAGGCTGGCCACAGTTGTGACATGCGATTGTGAGAGCACCGACGTTTCCGACGGTCCAGTTTGAGGTGTTCATGTATGGACGATGATTTGAATTATTTTTTTTGTTCAAGGTACATCTTGGGAGTGGCGATATTGTGGCAAAAATAAAATTTCAGATCCAAATGAGTACGAGTTGATATAATGGCTATAGCTTGTTAGGATTGAATTAGTATCATTGAATATCTTAAATGGGGGAGTTTCATCGTGCTCCCGCTGCCTTTTTCGTACTTCAGTGTAAACCGGTGCTACATGGGCACTCTTAACTGAAGTTCACAGCGATCTACAATCGCTAAAGCATTGGCAGATATCGAGGCGGCTTTTCCCGTACTGCTTTTGAAATATTCTAATTAGATAGCTCGTAACATAAATCAAAGGATTCTCTAGCACAGAGGCGTGGCGGTTTGCCACCCTTCGCCCCTACAAATTACCTAAACGCTTCTCACCAATCACCATGTTTCGCACATCTTTGAGATTGGCTCGCGCTGTTCCTCGTCTCAGCCGTGGTTACGCTGAGAGCGCTGCTGATACCCTCAAGTTGAACTTTGTTATGCCCAGCAACGCCATCTACAACAACGAGACCGTCACCCAGGTCAACCTCCCCACCACCAGCGGTGATATCGGTGTTCTCGCTAACCACGTCCCCACTCTTGAGGAGTTGAAGGCCGGTGTTGTCGAGGTTATCAATGGCAGTGAAACCAAGGAGTTCTTCGTCGCTGGCGGCTTCGCTTCTATCGGTGAGGACTCTGTTCTCAATGTCAATGCCGTTGATGCTTACCCCCTCGAGGACTTCTCCGCTGCTGAGGCCAAGAACTTGTTGGCTACTGCCCAAAAGAACGCCTCCAGCAGTGACGCTGCCACTGCCGCTCAAGCTGCCATCGAGGTCGAGGTTTTGGAGGCTCTTGTTGCCGTTGCAAAATAGATTAACGATTGATACGAACGAGCTTTATGTGTAGTGTTGGTGTAGTTAAATGACCCTTCTTCTATAGCCTCCCTGGTACTCTTGCTAGATATCTTGCCAGCCAAGTTGGTGCTCATCATGTGCTCTCGCTGTATGCAAATTCACTTGTGGCATAGTTGGTCAAAAGACTCGTGCTGGAGAGCCCTGGTTAAGTAGATACATATATACTCTTAGTTTCTATCGACAAAACACACTTATGGCTACACATCTCTTTTGTATATTCGTGAGCCTCATTGCCTCATTGAAGCACGTGAAACACAGCACATGAGCCGTAAAGAAGCCAATAGTAGTGCTGTCACCTAGTTTTTTAGTTGATTAGACTCTCACTCTTAGAAGTTCAGTCATGAAATCGTTAATTATCTAGTAATAAACAGTATAAATATTAATGGCAGTGGAAAGAGCCAGTATTCGCGTTTATCAGGCGTATATGCGTAAATGCCCGCAATAGCTTAATTTAAGAAAAGATCTTGTTGAAGAATCGCTCCACTTTGTTGGCGGCCTTTCGTGACTTTTGGGAAAAGGCAGATGCACTCCAGCTGGGAGACATGTGTGTAGTTTCTTCGCTATTGAAAACAATTCGTGAAGGGGGGTAGGCGAATAGAGCGTGGGTGTTCATTTGGAATTTGTGTGATTTAGGGGGCAGGACCCCATCACTTATATACTTTGGTCTCAGATCGTGTACGGAAACCATCAGCCCTTCCCGGTACAACTAGATCAACTTGCATCGGGTGCTCTTTCCAATAGAGGTCAGTCCTGTCGGCTCGCTTATGTGTCACGTGCTCGCGTGTCATACCTGCAATTTGAAACAAGCTAAAAAGCAAAGAAGACAAGGACTTGGCAGACAATAAACATTGGTAAACACGTACAAATATTTTCCGAAACCATGCTTAATACTTTGTTTTGTTGCAAACGCGTTCGTTTCTGATATGACTTTCGCATAACGTTGCCTGACATTTTTGACCGGTACCGCTTGCAGTGATCTGTGCTCAGGCAACCTTAAAGTGGAGTGATACGTTGTACGAATTATCTTAAAAGAAATACAGTTGAAGGCGAATATTCTGCTATCAAATAAACAATTGTACCAGCGGAAACACCAATTGGACTAGCTACCCAAACCGAGGCGTAACCAGCCTTCGGCCCTAAGCAAAACGGATTTAAATAGACTTCTAGGCATGGAACCAACATAGTGCACTATTGACACTAAAATGATAATCATTAGTAGCCACGAAGCTGTTGTGAATTATTTACCCCAAAATAGATATTTTCCGGAGAAATTACGCGACATGCAGGCACGGTGGAAATTGTGACACCCTCCAACAGCTTTGGGAAACGACTAGCGAGAAACTCCAAATACGACCATAAACCCCATCGCAAACCACTTTTTACAAGTCTTTTTTATTTCGAAGGCTTTTGTTAGTTGGATATATATTGATTAATACCTCACATGGTGCTAAGATGGTTTGCTGCGCAGAGGCTTCATTTGCAGGTTGTGGGTCTTATGTTCAAGGGGCACTCGGAGTCGCTTGCCTTTCTTGATGTGGGCGGTAAAGTATAATGAGAATAGTTCGTATTCACTTGTACAGAGAGCTTAGCTATAGGAAACATTGTTATATTAATTACTATTACGAAAACTTGAGCAAAGGTTTTCTAAAACTTGTCGTGCAATTATCGTGCATGATTCTGGCATGCGCCTCGGCATGCTTAAAACAACCATTGTAATTAACCCCTATTCAGTTTGACGTATATTCGTTTAGCACACAGTTTTGCTGCTAATAACTTCATGGATTTATAGAGATTATGATGCTGCTTGCACATATAGCCGCCAAGCGAGATGAAAATCAAAGGGGTAAAAAAGCTATGATCCTAACAATCTAATGATTTAAACAAAGACCAACCGTGATACTAAAAATGGTGATTTTGTTTCAGTTATTTCGCGGTCTCCATAATTTTCTCCAGAGTCAAACTCTTGGGGCGCTCAATGGGCAAGCCTAAAGCTCTGTCCCAAATAAGCTGAGCCAATGGTCCGATGGCTCTAGAAACACCGAAAGTAACAGTGTAGTACTTAGTCTCGGTAATACCATAGTGATGGAAGAGCACACCACTGCTGGAGTCAACATTGGGGTGTGGGTTCTTGGTCTTGCCGTGCTCTGTCAAGACGCCTGGTGCAACCTCGGAAAGGTCTTTGACAAGTTTGAATACAGGATCGCTGGCAACGTCAGGCCGCTCATCAGCAAAGCGCATAAGGGCGTCAAAACGAGGGTCAGGCTTGCGAAGCACCGCATGACCATAGCCAGGGATAACACGGCCACTCTTGAGGGTACTCCAGAGGAAGTCCTTGACATTTTCATTAGTGTAGTTTTCAGGGATGTTTGATTTCATATCAAGCACGAACCGCAAAACTTCCTGAGCGGCAAGGCCGTGGAGAGGACCAGCCAAACCAGCCAAACCAGCTGAGTAGGACAGCATAGGATCAGAAAGAGCAGATCCTACCAAGTGTGTAGCGTGAGCGCTCACATTTCCACCCTCGTGGTCACCGTGCAAAGCAAAGTAGAGGCGCAAGAGATCAATGAAGCCCTCATTCTCGCCCATTCCCATCAAGTTGGCATAGTTTGTGGACCAGTCGGCATTCTTATCAATGGAACCACGCAAAGATCCACCGCCGTTGTAGGTGTTTTGGTAAATACGAGCGGCAATTGCAGGAAGCTTGGCGAGCAAGTAGATGGAATCATCAAAAACGTACTCCCAGTAGGTGGACTTGTGGATACCCTTTTCGTATGCCTTTGCAAAAGTAGACTCATTGTTGAGAGCTGCAACTGCAATCACAAATTGTGTCATGGGGTGGGTCTCCTTGGGAAGCGAGTTGAGAAGGTTCTCAAGGTACTGGGGAAGCTCGGCATTAGCAGCCAATTCTTTAGAGAATGCATTGATCTGCTCTGTAGTGGGGACCTTGCCGGTCAGCACAAACCAAAACATGGCTTCGGGGAGCATTTCACCTTTGCCATTGTGTTTGGGGAGAAGCTGTTGGCATTCAGCAATTGTCTTGCCATGGAATCGAATACCTTCATTTGCATCCAAGTACGACCCTTCCCACACAAGCGACTTGATGCCACGCATGCCACCCAATGTCTGAGATACCTCCACGGGTCCGAGAGACTTGTTTCCATACTCGGTCTTGACCTTTTTGAGAAGCTCCTGCTTGGCAGGGATCACGCTACGGAGTTCATCTTTCAGGGTAGATGCAAAACGACGACCAAATTGGTTTGAAAGCATTCTTGATTAGGCTACCTACGAGTCTGGGGTATTTATATGCATGTCAAAAGTGGGGTGCATGGTATCCAAATGGTCCGACGTCCGGGCCGATTATGCGTGCTTAAAACTAGGTGTTTCTAGATATCAATCAATGCTATGAATGGGAAAGATGATGTTACTAGCGTATATATACCTCAATTGTCGCATCACACCATGCGTGCACGCTAGGGGTCATGCTGAAGTTTATCAAATACCCACCTTGAATGCAGCTGCAAATGAGCTGCATATGCGGCCCTATCATGACTCGAGGATAGACACAATTGTATTCAGTCACTTGCAATTGGAAGAATGGTCAAGTATGAGGGGTGATCAGTGGGCCCCATAGTCGTGGGCACGTGTCATTCGGGTACGCCGCCTCAGGTATACACGAGGTTACACTAAAAGTGGGGCACAATGGGCATCATATGTTTGCATCAAGCCTACTTTGGTTCGGCACAAAGATAGTGTACTGTAATTATCAACAATTGCCAAGGATATAAACTCAGCAACTGTACGTGGCTTAAATAACTTTGATTGCTAATTCAGAGATTCTAGTGAATAGCAATTACATGTTTAACTTCTTGGCCTCATAGCCAAGATTTCTAGCTCATGAGCTAAACACAAGGCCTAAAAGTTTTATTGCAACTAGTGAAATAGACCTCAATTGTATGCTCGGCCCAGCTTGGCTATGTCTTTATTTCCGGGCAGTAAATGGCCTCTCAGCAGAAATAGAATTGGTATACACGATAAACTCCCTGTCCTTATAAATATCGATCGCTTTAAAATGAGTGCACTCGAGGTGACTACTCTAATGCACTCTAACGCACAAAAAGATGTTGAAGTTGGTCTGTGTTGGAATTAAAACCTCAAAAACTGTCTAATACATAAATACCTTGAACTTGTCTCAGTCACAATCATCGCAGTCTTGAAGCAGTGCCAAACCCGAATTAATTGCTCCTCAGCTCAGCTCAGCATGTGGTCGGCACTAGTTCAGCTAGCAATTGTTTTCGCGAATGAGGTCTCCCAGCTAGCGCTCCAGCCCCCGTATATCAATCATAACTTTCACAATGAAAACTGGGCACTCGGCGGAAGCGCCATTTTGCTAAGGTCCGGCGTCGAACTCACTGGTGACTACCCAGGGCAGCAGGGATGGATCGTAAGCCGCGAAGGTGCATTACCGGATAATTTCCAGCTAGACTTGGAATTCCGTTTGCACGGTGATGCCAGGTCCCTCTTTGGTGATGGTATGGCCCTCTGGTTTCTTGAGGATCCTCCTCATCTCCAGCAAGGCCCAGTTTTCGGAGTTCAGGATTTCCTCAAGGGTACTGCCCTTGTCATTGACACTTACCGCAATCACAGACCTGGTAAAGCATTCCCATATATGGTCTTAAGTCAAAATGATGGTACTCGCAAGTACGATATCGATAACGACGGGCTTGCAAATGAGCTCGCAGGAGTTTCATTGCGGGGACTTTATAATGCTGCTCAGAATCCAAGCAGATTGAGGGTCATTTACCGTGAAGGTGGAAACTTCCAGGTGCAGCTCAACTACCACAATGATAAGTGGGAGACTTTTATCGACCAGCCACTAAACTTAAACAAGGCAAAATGGCTGGCATTGAGTGCTTCGACTGGCCAACTGAGCTCTGTTAACAGTATCAAACGTATCAGAGTTGAGCGCTTGCCTGAACTAGTTGGTGTGAGTGACTCGGCTCAGCCGATGCCACAAACTGGCGCAGGCACCTATGTTTCCAACAATCATGATAGTAGTAGCAACAACAACAAGAAGGGATCGTGGCTGATGTTTTTGCTCAAACTTGCTGCTCTAGTAGCCATGGTGTACTATGCCCCCAAATTCTGGAGAAAGTACAAGCGAGCCGGAGGTACTCTCTTGGGTTAAGAAAAAAGCACATATTAGTTAAACCAACAGGTTGCAAAGTAGCGGATAACATACAACAAATCCAATACATAAAACTAAATACGTTACAATCATCTCTCTGCTAAAACAAGGTGCTCAGAGCTAACAAAAAAAGAGTAGGTGAGAAGCGCACTGATTAACGCCTTGAGCAGTATAGTAATTGCTCATTTCTTGGCCAAGGTAGCCACAGGAACGACAATAACGACAATAATAATGATAATAACCAGTGCAATCAAGCACATGCGCATCTTCATATCCTTCCACCACATTTGCTTGCGCACGCGGTTTGCACCACGGCGGAATCCTTGAGCGCTTGTAGCGAGGTTATCTGTCTTGTCCTGAAGACTGTCAAGCTGGTTACCGCGGTCTGCCACTTTGTTGATGTTCTCCCGCATGATACCCACAGTATCATCTATCTGTGCCTGGATGGCTGCTGTGTTAGAGGCGCCACCGCGCGAGTTTCCCGCTGGAATATAAGGGTCGTATGGTTCACTGCTGGCCATTGTTAGGTTACAAGTTACAAGGTGCGAAAGGGCGAGGTGGCAAAATTGGTGGCTGCTGACTCCGGGGCAGTGGGGGCTGGGGCCTCGGGCAATCGGAAGCGGAAGTAATTCAAACGCAAGCCGAAATTACCGCTTAAACTATATGCCTCAATAATTACCCTAATATGCTCCTATATACGCTAGTCTTCAAGCGTAGCTGACTCCGTCATGAGGTCGTTACACTTCTTCTTATTTCAAACACAATGGACCACTGTAGCCCATATTGGTACATCGCCTTATGTAATATGAGGCTGGATATATTCAACTTTCAGACTCGCTGAAAACACAAACATGAGCCAAGAGTCAATATATCGGTACACACCCAGGGGAAAACCTAGCATCACAAATTTCACCGATTACGTCTCACTGGGGTTTGAAAAAAGTGCAAAACAAAGAACTCAAAATTACGAGTCTCAAAAGAAGTTTCTCGAGCAGGAATTTGCAAACTATCAAGCACAAAGCTCTAGAATAATCAAATCTAGTTTAGAAGAATGGCTGAAATCTCCTGCAAATGGCGTTCATACCAGTATAATCATGCATGGTGAGGAGGGGGTCCTCAATTTTGATAACAAAAACTGGCTCGTCGCCAGCACATATGCTCGTGAGTGCCCTAATCTCAAGTGTCTGCTGCGAAATGTAAATAATAGATTTACCGAACGAGCAGCTGAAGGCGACCGCCGCCTGATGTATGACTTCCAGGTTCTGGAAAACGATTTGAAGAAACGCGGTGACGATACATTGTACATCATTCATCTAGAAGATGCTGATGTTTTTGATGCTCAAGTGATTGACGAACTGATTGTGTACATGAACGAATACCCGAACTTACCTGTTTGTCTCGTGTTGACTCTGAGCGTATCCACAATGGCATTTGAGGAACGATTACACCGTGAAACAGTAGAAAAGCTAGACGTGCGGATCTTTGAGAATACCAATAGTGCCGGGTTTCTCGAAAGTATAGTTCACGAGCTCAGCGGTAGAGGTGTCCATATAGGCACTGACTTACAATCCGCTCTGGACTCACAGACTCAGGAGGCTATCCTCAAAATTCTCAAGTACTTTTTAATGGTACACCATACCACGAATCCACTGGCCACACTTACACCTGATAATATCAGTGAGCATTTGCATATTATTCGCAGACTGCCGTCGTTTCGTCAAATCGCCACGGATGAGCTCATAAATGATGAAGACGCTTTAACAAGTGCCGTACACGAAGCATTGAGTGAACTCAACCCTGCATCTACGGGATTTTTATCTGAGCTCTTGATCAATGACGTAGAGCTTTATCAAAATGCATTTGATCCTAATTACCGACATGCTTTAGAAACAGCTCTCGCAGAGCCGAAACATTATTACCCGTTCGAGGAGCCTGACGACTTGCCATCGCGCATTCCTGTCTGTGCCTTGTATTCATTGATACGTGTCTCAGACCTTTACCTCAATATTTATGACCACTACCAGATGTTTAAAGATGCAATAGCTCGTCCAGATGATATTGATGATGATCAGTGGCCTAGGCTTGCAGCCGCGTGGTATCAACAGGCAGTCACAGAGCTTAACGGGCTGGGTATTACTCGTCCAACAAAGCGTAAGGCTAATTCACTCGAGAAGGTTGCATATAAAGGGGTTTAAATATAAAAGTTGTGTAGGTTTGTTTTCCCAGTTCTCTGCCTGAGTATATTGTACATAATTGTCCATGGGTACTTATTAGGGCGAAAGCTCAGGCTAGACCAAATCCTTCACTTGCTAACTCTATAGCCCTGGAAAGCTGGATTCGTGCTTCATCATAACAAGTGTATGGAGGAAGATAGATAGTTGACAAGCAAGTCGAAGCCACAGGGAAGTTTCCACATTCCTGTTTAGCAATCACGAATTTGGTGCCGGAGGAGTCGAGCGAGAATCCTAAAGACGATGCACTATCACACCCAGTCACAAACATGAGTAACTTTTTACGTTCATCATTCGTCATTGCTTCAACAACCTGCCAAAAGAGCTGTACAGGACCGGACTCAGTGGTGTAGGCACGGTAACTCGTATTCCGTCTCCATTCATTAGTATCAAGTATGTGAGATCCACACAAAAGGCGCTCCAGCTCAGCAGCGCTGAATACTCTTACTATTTCCCAAGGAATAATTGAGTGAAACCCTCTGCAAATCGCGTCGATCTGTCTTTGAAAGCCCACATAGATATGCTGTACCATTAAGTCGATATATTCATGCTTATTTGCCTCAGTGACCTTGATCGCTTCCCCGCCATGTTTGAGCGGCACAGAACATGGTTCACCAAAAGTAAGCGAGCTTGTGGTAAATGTCTCAGATATCACATCAGTAATATCATTATCACGAATCCATCTTAAACTGTTCGCTAGCTGCGAATCGAACTCGTATAGATCTTCAATCGAGAAATTTAACTTCCCTTCAGTGACAATTCCCTTATAGATAACACTGGAAAACTTGCAGTCCAGCGATTTTTGCGTTGAAATACTTTTAGCCATGATTTTTCCTATTGTCTCATATAGCTCCAAGTTAGACGGTTCCTGTAGACCTTGTGAGCTAGGATGAATGGTATAATGATTTCCATGATCAACTCTGGTGAACAATCCGAAATTTGAATCGAGTAGCCCACGTCCAAATAAAGTTAGCCATTCTCGTGAGATACCACCGTCATCGTAACCCATCTCCCCCGAGAAACTGATTTGCAAAGAGGCTTTGAAGTTCTGATTTCTTAGCTGAACTAGTGTATCATCGACAACTCTGTCTCGGCGAATTGCGAGAACGACTGTATCACCCTCTACGTGGGCTGGCATATGAAGCAGATTGACCTTAACGGAATAGTCTAGTAAGTCATAGTGTCCCATAAGGTTTTTAGCGCAATTGTCCAAAAGGGCTCTATCTTTCATCAAAATATCGTTAACAAGCGCACGATTTTCTTGAACAAATTTAATCAGAGCAGGGCGAGCTTCAACAGCAAGCGTAACCAGCAATAGGTAACAATTGAGTAGTCTTATACCCGAAACATCGCTTTCACAAATAATCCTGGTGACATGTGATCCCAACTCTATGGCCCTCGTGACGATTTCGGAGTTGTCCCTGCTCAATCCACCCACATTATGAGTACAAAGAACAGAAAGAGTTGCCTCCAAATCAGAAAATGCTTTTGTATTGATATAACCGCTCTTTATCGACATGCATGTGTTCAACTGTGCCAAAAGATCTCGCTGAACATGTACATCGAATCTTGACTGTGTCACGTATTTCTTGGAAATTAGCCTCTTTGTAAGATGCAAAGCATTCGTACGAGATACTGGGAGAAGTGTGCGAGTATAGAAAGCACTCATGAGTCTATCAATGATTTCGCTCTTGAGGGGGTTACCATCAGGCAAAGCGTCCACATGTATTCTGGTAGCTGCCACTAATGCGTTGAAGCAGACATCAATTCCTGTGATTATTGGACAATCTATAATCTCCAATAGCTGTATTGCGTTCAACGAACCAGGTGTTATCTTAGTGAAATAATCGAGAATGCCGAGGGCCGAGTCAGCCGGTAGTACATTAATATTCTGGATAAGAAAGGTCAATAGAACATGGTCCTGTGCTTTATTGGAGAAGTTACGAGGGTAACATACGTAAAGCTCGCGGCACTGATAGCTGAACTCTGTATGTACTTTATCGGACCACTGTGGCCTTGAAGGTTGGCCTTGTTTCAGATCAAGACGCTTTATATCTTCGCTTACTGAAACATGTCTATCCAACTGGGCCTTTGTGATAAGGTCGTAATAGTGTGGCAAACCTGTGACTGAGTTGGTGTTTGAACTCTCGAGGCAAGTTGCGAGCAAACACGGTTTATCCATAGTTGCGAGAATATCCATTGAGCTCATATCTTCGCCCTTGTGCAACAAAAGCCAGGAAATGAGGGTCTCCAGGTGTAGCTCCTCGGGTAAAGCCTCTAGCTCGGAACGATCAATCCCCCAGGAAGCCATTAAATCGGGGCTATCTAGCATATCATTGGCCTTTCTGATCAAAACCTCAGTGGTGATATTTTCTTTATCCACTTCTACAGAAGTTTTTTCGGGTCCATGAGAAACAGAAACAAGACGCTCAGAGTCAGGGTCGCTATTACTCTGACTCTCGTATAGAAGTGAGTAAACCTCTGATTTATCGATCACATCTAGCTTATTCCAGTTGATGGGGGTAGGAGCAGGCTGCAATATATCCCAATTTCTTGTCAATTGTGCAGCCACACCGCTCTCCATTGCATGAAGATGGATTCGAGTATCCGAGCTACGATGAGAGAATTTCGGCCAAGGCTGTATCTGAAATTGACCCCACGGGAAATAAGCACCAGATTCAAAGTCTGCATCTGCGGGGTTTTTTCCGATTCCTAAATCAAGTCCACGAATCACTAGATCTTTGTCCTCGACCGACCACAAACACAAGGGCTTCAAGTCAGCAGTAGCTGAGACTTGCAAAACGTTAACCATCGTTTTAGGTTCATCTGCATCGGCTCCTAGAATACTAAATTCCCAAGTGTCGTACAGATAGTTGCGATGAGGCAAAATGCCCGAAAAGTCACCTTCTTCATACCACGCAGTGACTTTATCAGATGGAGTACAGTCAAAGTCTAAGTCTAAGTCTGCGTAGGAGTATCCATCTTCCGTTCCATCAACAAGATCAAAATCATCGCCAGAATCTGTGTCGGTACCGGCAAATTCCTGATCCGGTTGGCGATCAGGGTCTAGCTCATAGTCACTAACCTCTTCGGTATCCGCAAATACACTAGTCTCAAAACCAGAAATGTCAGTATCAGGGGTCACCCATTCGATACCTGAATTGCGGCAAGCATCAGTGAACTGCTCGAGTTCTGTGCTGATTTTATCAGCGAGCTGGAACATCAAGCTCTCCACTCTGTAAACATCGTCAGGTTGAGCTTTGAAATCACACATATTCCCACACATATCCAGGACATTGCTGGACTGGAGCTCACGAATAAATTTATCAGTCTCCAAATCCTGGTTTTGTAGAATATATAGCACTCCAAACGCTATTTGCCTACCATCAGAATTTGTGCTAAACGCTGCTTCCATCTCTGTAAATATGCGCATCTTAGCCATCCTGTTTGTTCCCTTTAAAATATTGATGATGGGCCAGAATAGCAGTGTACGAAAATGCTCAAATGATACATACTTGTTCCAGCGCCCAATGAATTCTAGCTGGATGCCGATCGCCGCGGCGCACTTGACCACAGCCTCGACAAAAGCACTGAAACTGGGATGGCCTGTGAGATAATCTGTAGCTGAAGAATAGCTGCGAGTGAGGTGTGTGAGGCCATCGGCATACAGACGCATTTTGAAATAACTCCTACGCAGTCTTTCCCAAGCTGAAAGATATTCGTCCGTAATACTATCAAGGGCTTCGCCTCCCCATGATATTACTTCAAATGACGCATACTTGTTACGCAAATCCTCATAGGCTCGATGAGCCCTATGATAAGCTAGACCTGCGCTTGTGAACTCGCCTGCGCCCTCAATGTATTTGCCCAACAACTCATCGCATACTTTCTGAGTTAAACTCCCGAGTGACGGGCTTGGTTTGTAGGATACGGCCCCTAGCACTTTGGATACATGACCCCTCCAATAAAGCTCTTGCGTATCAGGGTCTATCAGCATATATTGCTCCAAGCTCGCTTGTAGCGACGATATGCTACGAGAACCCAGCTTAGCGGCAATTACATCAATAGCAGAAGTCGTAAGCTCGACTTTTTGATTGGATTCTATTATAAAGGCCATGGTCATAGCAAGAATCGTGGGATCAGCATCCAAAGCAGAGCGAATCAAATCAATGAGCGACAAAAGGCCTAGCACTGAACCATGGTCGAAGCTGTTGACCTCAAAGATATTTAAGCAGTGCTCAATTAGCACATGTATAAGCTCCTCTGAGGGCCGAAAGACTTCAGACACAATTCCTGCAGTTATAAGCTCCATTAGCATTAGCAATACTTTTGGCTCTACGTTCTTGGCGAGTATCGCTGGGAATCTGAGAGAGATATCACGTACAGCCCCTGGTGTACTTCTGAGAACTTGTGCGGCACACATACTTATTTTGGGATCATTAGATTCAACTAGTTCAACAATTCGAAAAGTATCGCCTTTTTGTGAGACTTTCTGGTCATTGAGTGCTCCCAAAAGCGCAAGACTTGCAACATCAGCTCGCCCATAAATTTGCGGTATAAGGGACTCAAGAATTGCGTCATAGCACTCAAATCGTATAATTATAGTCGCAAGAAATCTTGCGTATTGGAGGGTATCATCTATACTCTGATTTTGGAGGATTTCAGAGTAGTGCTGGAGTACAAAATCCCTGACCCACAGATAGGGTGAAAGATCATGATCATGATCAATGAAAACTTCATTTATGTCTGGAAGGATAGGTATATGGGTCTCTGCGGTCTTTTTGAGCAAAATACCAATACCCTCAAGTAGTTTGGGTATATATTTCCCTTGACAATTGACTGCATTCGAGGTGTCATGGATATCATCGGTGCAAGAATATGTCTTTAATGGAGCCATATGTCGCCTAATTACCTCATAACACTCATGAATGTAGTTAGTACGTTTGAAGACAAAGCATTTTAGTGAGCCCTGTGTGGAGACGCGGCAGAGTTTTGCGTACTGCTCAACTATCATTCTGAAACCTCCAAGAGGAACAAATAGATCATCATTTGGACTCACAAACCTCTCAAAAGTCACAAAGGCATATCTATCCTCCACACTTTCAAGTGAGATTGAGCATATTTTGGCAAGAGAGCTAGACACTAAAAGCTCTCTGATCCTAGTGACATCATGGATTTTGTAGGTATTGACGAGCTGGAGAAATCTATTCAGCTGGTTTCGAAGTTGCTGAAGATTGTCAATACTAAGCCGAATAAACTTTGCCTCGGCGCGGATGAGATCATAACTCCTTTGAGAAATACCTTTTAGTTTCCCTAGCGCAGCAATTTCACTATACTGCCATTTCGTATTTATCCGTTGACTTTGGTTTTCGGGCGCAATTATCATTTCTCTGTAGCCACCCCAGAAGCACTCAACCACAGGGGCGTGTTCCCCTGCAAATAATCCTGCCTCCTTATAGCAGAGTTCCAGGCCTTTGTCAAAGAGCAGCACACATATTTTACGCATGTGCTCATTTTCACATATAAGTGGAATCATAGTGTCGCGGAACTCTGGGGACCCCTCAAGTGACAAGGACCTGATACAGGCAAATGCCGCATTCATTAGTCTCATGTTATCAGATTCAAGACCTTTCTCAATGTTCTCAAAAAGGATGTCAAGAACAAAAGGCATATATTGTAGCAGAGCTATTTCTTGGATCACGGTTTGCAGGTGGCTGTTAGATGACTCCATCCAAGAGTACTGAAATGGTAGATGAGGATGAGATAAGATCTTCAAGAGGCTTTCAATAGCGCTTCTTTGTAACAGTTGAGCTCTAACTGAATCACGGTGAACTAACGCTGCGAGAAGCCATAAGCTATGATCTACAATCCTCTCTGTCTTTGAGCTACGACCCATAAGATGGCCACGAATGTCATAGCTATACTCATCATCGCTAACATCAAGCGCCTTCAAAGTGGTACTGAGGTACTGAGGTACTTTTTCAGCAAACTGCTCCAATACGTCCGGCATCTTAGGAAAACAGTTCGTAACAATCGTGTAGTATTGCTTAGAATAGTAAGACGCTGAGATATTGTAGCTTAAAACTGTCTCGATTGTCTTTCTTTTTAGCTGGTACTTGTCAATTATAGCCCGACCACGATCATTATTGGCAAGACAATCAAAGAGCTTTACTATTGCCAGCGGGTCAGAAACACTACAAAATTGTTGCCAATGGTCTGCAGCATATCTATAACAAAGTGCATCAGCATCCAGAATTTGGGTGAGGGCTCTAACAACATGAGTTTGTAACCTCTGAGTGTTCATTGCCTTGGCCAGTGTACTTAAGGTAAGAGTGTCACTGGCCAAAGCTATAGTGGACTCTGGCGTGATTAAACTATTGATAATCATGAACAGTCCTTGGCAAAGCTCAACATCTCGTGTTGCGCCAAGCTCCAGTTGGTTGCGAAGCATTGACATAAACTGCTGAACCTTAGATGTGCAGCCTCCACTGATTGCAAAGGGGTTTCTCTTCTTATCCAATGATACTTTCATAGCATAGAGTATAGCTTTCTGAAAGTTTAAGTTCTCATGTTTGCGGCTGGCATCCTCAAGCTGCTGCAAGGCCAATATAGCAGATGCAGGTGAAAAAAGACATGTTCGTAGCATGAATGGTGCGTGAATCACCTCGGGGCATTTGCTGTAAAATTTTGCGAGAGCAGTGATAAGTTTTTCATCCATCCGTCTGATTGCTAGTAAAAATACGTCGTCATTCTGGATTCGCGCAAGAGTCGCTGCTCTTTGCACACCGAATTCATCTCGGTGCAATAAAGGCTGAGACAGTATAGTGATTGCTGAACTTACAATCTGAGGAAATCGCTCGAGTAGCTCACAGTCAAAGATATCAACAAATCTGTGCAAAGTAGTGTCGTGGTGACGGCACTCTTGTCGATCACGAAATATCGATAAAGCCACGTGAAGTTGTACCATTTCAATACGTTTTTCCAAATTATTCGACCGGAATGCTTCCTCTCTTCGGCATTCATAAATTAGCTCGGCCCACAACTCGCGAGGCAATACTTGCATACCCTGAGCAATTAGCTCCAGAGTAGTAGAGGATTCAATCTCCTCGATACTAGGGCAAAATCCGCCCACAGACACCGAGAATTTTTGCCTTTTTGGCTTTTTTACCGAGATGTCTGAGAGATAATGCGCATAGTCCGAGCATCCGCGATGGTCTTTGCTGTGATATGGTATGAACTCGCCACGTGAGATCAGGGGAATTGTATCCTTGTACTGAGCAGAATTCCTAAAAACATCCCCGTCGTCAAGTCTCACACCAAAATGACTGGCGGCAATGGCCACACTTGGGTTGGCAGCCAGTGCGTATAAATGGGGTCTTGTCTCTAGAGAAAACATGAAGGTTGAGTATGTCATGCAATTATTACAGTTATCAATGAGGAATGAAAGAAAATCAAAGCATTGAGAGGCAGCAATAGCGTCCTCGTGGCTCATCAAGAACCCTAGTGCCTTGCCCTCGACTAACCCGTACTTTGTAGAAAGCTGCTCTAGTACATCTTGCACATTTTCAATCACAGGAATAAAAGCAAAGATATCAAAGTTTTTCCCACTCCATTCACGAACGAATGAGTTTACCTTGCCAATTTCAAATGGCGCAGTCACAAGCTGCTTAATCTTGGGGACTGACGCATCTAATGCATCTAAATGTCTCCCAATACGCCCAATACGCATAACTTTTACTGGGATGTGCAGGCGTTGGTTTAGTGCGTCGTCTGCAGACGTTGGAGAAGTGGTCGCGCACGGGCCGGGTAATTGTGGGGTAAGAGTTTCTCGGTGTCTAGCCCTGGATAAACAGCAGGTATTCAAATAGCTTCACGAAATCGAGTGTGTAGACATGAATTGCATGTACTCTTGCGTTCTCGTATGCATTTGGCTGTCCATAACGTACGCATAATGTGCCTCGCTTAGAGTCTGAAGGTACTGGCTTTTGCCAGTCCCAGGTCCGAGTGTCGCTCAAAAGACCGTATGTACCTATAATATTCCTCTCTCCGACTAAACAAAAGCTCTCTCTGTCGGTTTTCTTAACTATACATTGGCATCGCTTAAATGAGTACCTCAAGTATAATGCACGTATATGCATAAATTTGCCTCATCAAAGTCCCAACTCATCTGCACAAGGTTACTCCTTCAACTTTAATTGAAATCACTCGTATAAGCTTAGTTTTACTCGGTATTTATTCTATAGCATATACCACACGCTGCATACTAGTTGTATGTCAGTGGGCTTCCCCGGATCTAATCACTAAGGGGGGACTGCAGAAGTTTACACCCCCATGCCTGACGTATTGAGTGACCCGAATACGCTGCCATTACAGGTATTCACGACCGCTGCCAGCCTTCTAGAGCTAGTTGATAAGCAGGTTGTGCTCACTATGCGCGATGGCCGCGTTCTCTATGCTGTCTTGCGTTCGTTCGACGCGTTTGGTAACCTTGTTCTCCAAAACACTATTGAGCGCATATTCATGGGCAACAAATACGCTGAAGAGTCCCGCGGAGTGTGGGTTATTCGTGGAGAAAACGTGGCCCTCGTTGGTGAGCTTGATACGTCTAAAGATGAGCAGCATGAAGCGCTGCTGTCAAACCTCGAGAAGATTGAGTTTGCAGAAGCCGAACGTCAAATGGACGAGCTTAAGCACAAATACGATGCACAGTACGAACAAACGAAGCCAGAGCTTCTGCAACGTGGCCTTGCACCGACCTTGCTGGGACGTAATCCTTACCTATATTAACATGCAACGGGTGCATGCCGATGCATGACACGGTGCCAACGTTTGCTATTGACACTATGCAATTTCCACGTAAATCCTTTTAATAAAAGTATGTAATCTCAAAATCACAATATGATCCGTGTATTCTAGTTCTTGCTGGCAGTCTCCTGATTTTGCCAGACGGTTCTAGCATCATTGCGCCCTAACCCTGACTGCAGGTATATATGCACGAGGTTTCGCCGACACTAGCTCTTCAATCAACAAACTCTCAAACACATTGTAATATGAGTGAACCACAACTTACAGATCGTGCTACAAAGCTCGTCAATGACTCTATTGACGTTGCTAAAGAACACTCCAACCCCCAAGTACAACCGCTTCATGTACTTGCTGCTCTGACATCTGACGAAGATGACGGAGGTCCATCATACCTCAAAACCTTGACAGAGACTGCTCGCTTTGAATGGCAGCCATTGGTTCGTACCATCAACCAGGCAATTGTAAGATTACCAACTCAGAACCCGGCCCCTACTCCTGACCCTGCACCTCTCAATAGCCTCTTTGTTGCCGCTGGTAAGTTCCAAAAGGCTCAAAAGGATCCTTATTTGGGTCAGGATCACATCGTGCTAGCATTGCTCGAGAACTCTGCTGTCAAGCAGATCTTCCAATCACTCAAATACGACACCCAAGCATACGTCAACGCTATTGCTAAGATCCGTGGTAACCGCCGTATTGACTCTCGTACTGCAGACACTTCCCAGCAGTTCGAATACCTTAGCAAGTACGCTGCTGATTTGACTCAACAAGCTCGCGAAGGTCGCATTGATCCCGTTATTGGCCGAGAGGAAGAGATTCGTCGCTGCATCCGTGTCTTGGCTCGTCGTACCAAGTCAAACCCTTGCTTGATTGGTGACCCCGGTGTTGGTAAGACCAGTATCGTTGAGGGCGTTGCCCAGCGTATCATTGACCACGATGTTCCCAGTGTCCTTCAGGGCTGTCGCCTCTTTGCCCTTGATCTCGGTGCTCTCAAGGCCGGTGCCAAGTACCAGGGTGAATTTGAAGAGCGTATCAAGGGTGTTCTCAAGGACATTGAGGACTCTGAAGACATGATCGTCCTCTTCATTGATGAGATCCACATGCTCATGGGTGATGGTAAGGCTGACGCTGCTAACCTGCTCAAGCCTATGCTTGCCCGCGGTGAGCTTCACTGCATTGGTGCTACCACCGTAGAGGAGTACCGCAAGTACGTTGAGAAAGATGGTGCTTTCGAACGTCGTTTCCAGAAGATTGATGTTCCTGAGCCCACTATCCCCCAAACCATTGCCATTCTTCGTGGTCTCCAGGACAAGTATGAAATCCACCACGGTGTTCGCATTTTGGACTCTGCTCTCGTGGCTGCTGCAACTCTGGCCTCTCGCTATCTCACATACCGCAAGATGCCTGACTCTGCTGTCGACTTGATTGATGAGAGTGCTGCAACTGTCGCCGTTGCCCGTGACTCCAAGCCTGAAGAGCTTGACTCTCTTGAGCGTGAGCTCCACCTTGTTGAGGTCGAGATTGAAGCCTTGGGTCGTGATAAGAAGGTCGATCACTCTGTTAAGGACCGTCTTGAAGCTGCTAAGAAGAAGAAGGCTGATCTCGAGGAGCAGCTTGCACCTCTTCGTGCTCGTTTCGCTGAGGAGCGCAAAGGTCTCGATGAGCTCAACGACTGCAAAAAGAGGCTCGACGACCTTCGTACCAAGGCACTCGATGCTGAGCGTCGCCACGATAACGCTAGTGCCGCTGATCTTCGTTACTACGCTATCCCCGATATGGAAAACAAGATCCAGAAGCTCGAGGAGGAGAACAAGCAGCGTACTGACACTATGCTCGAGGATGTAGTCGACGCTGAGAAGGTGGCAGAGACTGCTGCCCGTCTTACTGGTATCCCTGTCTCTAAGTTGTCCACTACTGAGAACCAAAAACTGGTTAACATTGAGAAGGTCCTTAACAAAGAGGTTGTCGGTCAACCTGACGCTGTCAAGGCTGTTGCCAATGCCATCCGTCTTAACCGCAGTGGTCTTAGCAACCCTGATTCACCTGCCTCTTTCCTCTTCCTCGGTTTATCAGGTTCCGGTAAGACTGAGTTGGCCAAGAAGCTTGCCGGCTTCTTGTTTGACAATGAGAAGGCTATGATTCGTATTGACTGTTCTGAATTGGGTGACAAGTGGTCTGCCTCTAAACTTATCGGTGCTGCACCCGGCTATGTTGGTTACGAGGAAGGTGGTATTCTTACAACTCAATTGGCTCGCCATCCTTACTCTGTAGTCCTCTTTGATGAGGTCGAGAAGGCTGCCCCTGAAGTTCTTACTGTCCTCCTGCAAGTTCTTGATGATGGTCGTGTCCGTGCATCCAATGGTAAGGAGGTTAACGCCGCCAACTGTATCATTATTATGACCTCTAACTTGGGTGCTGAGGCTATTCAGGCAACCGAGTCTTCTCATATCGATGAGGCTACACGTAACCATGTCATGGCCAGTGTCAAGGCCCACTTCCGTCCTGAGTTCTTGAACCGTATCTCGTCCATGATTGTCTTCAACCGCTTGTCCAAGTCTGCTATTGGCAAGATTGTTGATATTCGTCTCAAGGAAATTGAGAAACGCTTCACTCGCAACAACCGTCACCTCAACCTTTGCCTCACAAAGCCTGCAAAGGACTGGCTTAGCGTTAACGGTTGGGACAAGGATCTCGGTGCTCGTCCTTTGAACCGCCTTATTCAAAATGAGATCCTCAATCCTCTCGCGCTTCTCTTGCTCCGCGGCGGTGTCCTTGACAAAGAAAAGGTTAACATTGACATCAACCCGGATGGTACCGGCTTGGTCGTTGCGCCCAACCACGAAATGGGTGATATCGAGATTTCCCAATTAACCGATGAAGATGTCGATATGGATGATTTAGATTAAATGTAAATAGTTGAATTGTATTTTATTGTATTTTTTTATTGAACAGAAGCTTGGAGCATTGGGTGTCAATGTCCTATTATATATAATTAGTTGTTTTGTGCTGTAGGCAAAGATTCCACTATATTATGTGCACGTGGTGAACGCTCAATACTTTCTCAGTGTTCTACCACCTCTGGGAGGAGGATCCTGGCGTCTAGGTGGCTGTTGAGAAGGCGGGGGGCGTGATGCGCGGTCCCTTGGAGTGCCATCAAAGTCCTGTGCGTAGCGTGAATGGCGGTATCCGCTATCACGGCCATTGCCAGCGTTACGTTCACCAGAGTAGTGGCTGTCACGCGTGGCGCTTGAATGAGCGCCTCTTCCGCTACTTCCATAGCCTCCTCTACCTCTGGCTGGTCTATCATAAGGAGTCCTACTGTGTGAGGGGGTCCCTCCTCCTCTTGACTTGTTATGAAAAGCGCCGCCCCGGAAGGAGCCCCCGCGATTAAAGCCACCTCGTGAAGCACCACGGGATCCACCTCTGAACCCTGCCCTTGAGCCGCCCCTTGCACCATCTCTTGGGCCACCTCTAAATCTAAAGGGTGGGTCCACCTTTGGCTCAACTACTTTACGTCCGCCTATGCCTCCTCCAAGTCGCATTGGTAGCCATCCATGAGATAATCCTCTCTGTTTGTCTACAAGAATACGCATACCCTTGACAAGATTATTGTTTGCTTGAGCCAGGGCACTACCCATAGATTGAGGTGTGTAGAACAAGACAAAACCATAACCCCTGGGATTTCCATTAGCATCACGGACTATTCTCACTGATTCTACCCGACCAAATTGCTCGAAATGCTCTTTAAGCTCCTGTTCAGTTAATGTGTACTTGAGACGGCCGACAAACAGGGTACGGGATGCAGGGCCAATAATCTGAGGGTCAGCTGTCGGCTTGTAGTTTTCTTTTGCAATCAAAAACGCATTCTCTTTTGCGAGCTTCTGTTTACGCCTTAACTCCTGAGTTTGCTGGGCTATTGTGCGGCTGGGTTTATGATTGGGGTCAGGCTTGCATTGAGCCAAAAACCCCGCCAGCCCAGTTATATTTCTACATTTTCGCTGTGAAGGATGCAGTCCAGTGGGTTCGAGCCAGACTGGAGGCAGCGAGGGGCGAAATAGCTCACTCAAAATATGGTTCATTCACCTGGCTGACTTTGACACTGAGGATGCTGCCTGAAAAGTTACCACCGTCAAAGCTCGGATCTAAAAGTTACTGGGACGAGTTTTACGCTACAGAAATACAAAATTTCAAACAAAATCCTCAAGATACAGGAGAGTGCTGGTTTAGTGAAAGCGGCGCCGAGGAAAAAGTCACAGAGTATGTCGAGGAACTTCAGCCGTCCAAGATTTTAGATTTAGGTACTGGAAATGGGCACTTACTGTTTAATCTAAGAGAAGAAGGTATACAGGGTGAGATGCTAGGAATCGATTATAGCCACACAAGCATTGAGCTTGCAAAGACAGTAGCCAAAGCTCAAGGATACGAGGGTGTGGATTTCAAGCAAGTAGATTTCCTTCAGAATCCCAATTGGACTACTGAAAAATGGGACCTCGTACTTGATAAGGGTACCCTAGATGCTATTGCTCTTTCTGATCTCGAGTACAATGGTCAGCCAGCTGAACAGCGGTATACTGAGGCAATAAAGAACCTTGTAGCACCGGGAGGAACATTCCTCATTACTTCTTGCAATTTCACAGAGGCAGAGCTCGCCAGCTTGATAGACAAGCCCTATACCTCCATAGAATACCCCAGCTTCTCATTCGGCGGGGCAAAGGGTAGTACGGTTGTCAGCCTCGTGTTCAATTTTTAGCATTTTGTAAATTCTCGTATAATTCATCAGCTAACTCTGCGGTTTGAAGTCGCAACGCGTACTGGTATAGGGATCCATCGGCCTCAGCACCACTCAGGCGAACAAACTTTGGGCTTTGAGCACTCGACCGGAACCCCTTGTGAATCTCAGTGTGTGAAGCAAGCACAGTGTTGAGGATTACTTTGTGCAATGTGTCCGCACGCATTAACAAGCGGTGCTTGGATGCTTTCTCGGAGAAGTTCAAGTGGAGAGATCCAACCCCCCTCTCCTTCCAGCCGCCAGAGGTATCTTTAAGGTTCATGACATAAAGTTTGGCTCTAGCCTGGAAAATTGTGGTCTCTTCTTCCTCTCCAGTCTTTACCTCTTTCTTTTCTACTGCAATCACAGCATATTGATCAGTTTTAGGCGGCTCGGGGGTCTCCTCTTTTTTCTCCTCTGGTTGCTTCTCGCTCCATGGGTTTTCTTTGGTCTGGGTTGTGGATTTCATACTAGAAAACCCACCGCCAAATGGGGAGCTGAATGCACTCGCCTTACCACCAAATGACGACTTGAAAGAGCCACTAAGAAGCGGGTTTCCTGATTTCAGAGTAGAAGATGAAGGTGTGGGGCTCATTGGCTCATTTGCTTTGGAAGACTCTTGTTTGGAATCCGAGGCATCTTCTTTGGTGTCTTTCTCAGTCGCCTCGGATGAGGCTACCTCTTTAGCAGGAGCCTGATCATTTGCATCTGACTTAGATGGGGATCCTTCCGTTACTTCAGGCTCATTTGATTCGCTTTTTTCTTGTTCAAGCTTCTTGGAGGGCGCCTGCTCAGAATCAGAGAGTTCTCGCTTCATGCTTACAGTTAAAGGGAGCTTGGATCTTAGTGCTTGGAGTAGAAAGGTCTGAGGGTCCCAAAGCCAAAACACGAGTGTTGAAGGTCTTAAAAGGATTTCCAGCTCTTTTTCTAATTTATATTAAAAAATTAAAAGCAACATTTATACTATGATAATGAAATACAAAGTGTTATGACGGCCTGCATACGCATGCATATCGCTGTTTGCCTAATCGGGAAAAAGCACAACAAAAGTGAATACTATCATTACGACGACATCGTCATTTCGAAAAAACTCTCATCCTACTACATACTACCATGATTCCAATGTATCTTCGTGTGCGGCCTCAACTCGAGCCAAAAACAAAGCCCTGGCTTAGAATCCTAAATGATACAACAGTCGCTCAGGGCGACGAAGAACACACATTCCATCACGTATTCCCAGAAAGCTCGGGTCAATCGGATGTTTATGAGAAATGTATTCAGCCTTTAGTGCGTGAAGTCCTGAACGGGAAGGACCAAACGTTTTTCACTCTTGGAGCGACAGGTAGTGGTAAAACATGGACCACAATAGGGACGATGGCTGATCCCGGAGTTGTTTACCGGGCTGTTGAAGAACTCATTAGCAGTAGTAGATCAGGAATGGTGACCATTTCAATGATCGAGATTTACAACGATCGCATATACGACCTACTTGACGACCGTAAAGGTTTGACCATGAAGGTGGCAGATTGTAGATGCAATGTAAACAGCAAAAAAATTGGCGTAATGGCATTCAACGAGGCTCGCGAAAAGTTAGAAGAGGGCTACTCCAAGCGTACAATGAGCCCTACCCAGTGCAACGCCGAGTCTTCACGGTCCCACGCAATCGTATTTATTGAAGCCTTAGGTGCTCGCCTTACCATGGGCGATCTTGCTGGTAATGAGCGCGTTAATGATGCAGGGAGTATGGGTGCTCAGCTCCAGGAGGCCGGTGAGATCAACAAAAGTCTGATGCTGTTTGGCCAGGCTTTACAGTCGCTTCAGCAAGGACGGCTGAACATCAAAGGTAGTAAATTGAGCTCATTACTCCTAGTAAATGCCGCTAATGCAATGCCTGTCATGCTCACTACAATTGACATCTACTACAATGAGAAGCCTGGTCGCCAAGTCCTGCGTTATGCTTCTACTGCGAGAAAGGTCAAGAGAATTCTTAAGCAAGCACCAGAGTCTGCAAATCTAGAAGCATTTGAGTTGCGACTAAGAGAAGAGCTTTATCAGGAAACTGAGGCGAGACTTGCTCGCCTGGCCGAAGCAGTCTGGGCCAAATAATCCGCAAACTCTCGCCATGGGCTACTACAAAGCTCTAAATAGAGCTGAGACCTGACAAATTACAGCATTCATGTAACTGATGGTGCCCCTTATCCGAACAAACAACTGCTGTATCTATACTTGAGTTCCAGCTCATATACAGCTTACTAGCAGCCCCATACCCTTGATATGTATTCTGTTAATTTATCCTTTTAATACTACACTATTATGATGCTCCCCAGCTTGCAAAACTTTTCAGGGAATGGCTTGAATATAGGTGAGAGTGGGGAACCACTATGTACTAGATACAAGAAAAGAATCCCCTTCCAGAGAATACTAAATCAGGCTACAGGTACAGCAAGCCGTAAGATTTACCAGCTTAATAGCCCACATCCGTCTAGTTATGCTCACAAAGACAAGGTCTCGGGGATTGTTTATCGTTTCGCCCGTCATGCTGGTACGGTATCCTTTGTGGTGAAATACATATACAAAAGGGTTCACCAGGCTTTCAATAGCGGCTTGGATATTAAGGAGACTTACTTCTGCTTTTAAAAAATTTAATTTACATGAATTTATTCGTTATCGCCAAGTATGAACGGCGGGGCCACCTCACAGGGTTCTTCTGTCGGTCAGGTGCTTTACAATGACATTGGGGCCGGCGATTTCAATAAGCTTTTCATGCCACTGTAAAAGAATGCCACCGTTTGTTTGACCCTGCTTTGTAGAGAACGCCTTGTAGAGGTACTTTGTAAGGGTTGTACGTTCAATACTGTTGAGACTTTTGATGATGTTGGCAATATCGGTACCTTTAACAGAAGAAAGTACTTGGATAACGGCCGAGACAGAGGCGTCCTTGGTGGCATCATTGCTGCCATACGGAGGGTACTCGAGCAATGTCTGCAGGGCGGCCAAGGGGTTGCCCGACGATAAGGCAGATCTGGCATTGGCTGCTACAGCGCTAATATCATCCAAACTGAGTCCACTAGCCTCAACTTCGGGGAAAGTATTCACGACCGAGTCCGGGTCTAGCCGATCGACATCGAGCTGGCGAAATGACATAAACCCCTACCAATCACACAGAGTGCTATTATGGTGCCCAAAGGGTTAAAACCAGGCGATGCAGTAGACGAGAAGGTAATTCTAGGCATGCTTTCTGATAAGTATAGCGAAGTAAGTCCTGCAGAACTGGATACTGCCGCACAAACCCTCTATTCTATGCTGCCCACCACCCCAGCAACTCAGGACTGTCTGCATCAATTTTTGAACCAACGCTACGCTGCTTTGGATAATCTGTTTAATACTCTAGACACAGACGGTGATAATACTCTTCATTACGACGATTTCGACGTCGTGGGACCCACAAAACAAGAGCTGCTGTGGTGCGTCTTGGACCCCGAGGGCAAGGGGTCAATTACTCGTAACCAATTCAAACAACAACTTGTTTTAACACCATTCAAGTACGAGGAACACTCAATCCTTGACGAGGCCTACGATTTCTTCGCCGAAGAGCCACAATACCAGCAACGGTACGGGTTTGGCTACTTTTGGGCTGGTGGGTTCGCTGGTGTAGTGAGCCGTACCTGTACTGCGCCATTCGATAGACTCAAGGTCTTTCTAATCGCACGCTCATCTCAAGACACCATGTCCATTCGCCAAGCTATTCACAGCATCTACGCAATGGGAGGACTTCGGGCCTTTTTTGTAGGCAATGGACTCAATGTTATCAAAGTATTCCCCGAGTCAGCTATGAAGTTTGGTGGTTTCGAGATGGCGAAACGCTTTTTTGCCACAATTGAGGGCGTCGACGACCCTGCAGACCTCAGTCGACTCGCTACTTTCCTCGCTGGAGGTATGGGAGGTATGGTATCACAACTATGTGTCTATCCCTTGGACACTCTCAAATTCCGAGTCCAATGCTCATCTACAAAGAAGGGTAACGCACATATAGTCCCAACTATCAAGGACATGTGGAATACTGGTGGATTGCGCTCGTTTTACCGCGGTTTGACCGTCGGAGTTTTGGGTATATTCCCATTCGCAGCACTTGATTTAGGCCTTTTCTCGCTTTTCAAGTCAGCATATATCTCAAAGAAGGCAAAAGCGCAGAATATTGACCCGAGTGAGGTGCACATGGGTAATATGGTTGTCTTGTCTATGGGTGCTATGTCTGGATCTATTGGTGCCAGTGTGGTTTACCCTATCAATCTAATCAGAACCCGCATTCAAACACAAAACACTCCGTCGCATCCGTTCAAGTACACCGGGTTCACCGATTGTATATGGCAGACTTATCAGCGCGAAGGCTGGCGAGGCTATTTCCGCGGTCTAGGACCAAATATAGCCAAAGTCGCACCAAGCGTCTCAATAAGTTACCTTGTATACGAAAAAACTAAGCATCTGTTGGGCCTTGAGTAACTGTTAATTTATATTGCATCCCTAGCTACGTAGTACACGCCCATACTTAAACTGCCCCCATCAATGAATCGAATGGGGCGAACACGCCGGGTCTGTAGTGGGCCCATGCGCCGCTCACCTACAATCCAGGGGCTATTTGCCCCCATTATGAACGGCTCCTCAGCAGTAAACACAACTGTCAATGTTCGGTCGTCTGAGACGTGATTCTCAAAGCGCATCTGTGCAAGCGCCACAAGAGTAGCTCTAAATTGTGCAATCAAATTACGTGGATGAAATTCCTCTTTGAGGGCACTACTCAGGTGTCGCACATCCATCACAAACCGCTCCTCAGGGTGGCCGTCCTGGAGCACTATAAATGAGAGGGTCTTGCATTCCTTATCTTTAATTGCTTCAAAACATAACCTTGCAGTGTTTTCGCACCAACCTTTTACTCCTGGGTGAGCACTCTGCCAGCAAGCAGCATCATAATGTCGAACAGCATGAAATGTAGAGTGCGGATAGATTTCTGCAGCATAAAGAATAGCATGCATAAATACACAGAAAAATTCCTCAAAACTTTTGTATAATTCCTTTACATCCATTCACAGCGACTCCGGAATAATTCTCTCGCCTCCCGACGCGTCGCCACTATCTTTATATGATCAAAGAGATTGATGCCGCGTCCGCCGCGCAGCTCAAATCTGGCCAGGTCATCGTTGAGTTGGGCAATGCAATCAAAGAATTGGTGGAAAATTCTATAGATGCCAATGCTACTGCAATTACCGTTAAAATTTTCAACTATGGGCTCGATGGTGCTCAGGTGACCGATAATGGCGATGGCATTGATCCGCATGATTTCAGCCTCGTGGCCAGCCCACACTCGACCTCAAAGCTTTCATCATTTGATGAATTGACTGAGATTGAAACACTTGGGTTCCGCGGTGAAGCACTTGCGTCGCTCTGCTCGGTTGCGAGTCTCCAGATACAAACGTCCCAAGGTAAAGAAGGATACTGTCTCGAGTTTGGAGATGATGGCTCTTTGGTCAAGCAAACGTCTGTACCGGCGCCCAAGGGTTGTGTCGTGACTATCTCTAACTTCTTTGAAAGGCTCCCGGTGCGACGAAAAGACCTCGAGCGAAACTGCAAACGGAAATATACAGATGCAATCCGCATATTACAGTCATATGCAGTTGTATGGGATGGGACTCTTGTGATTGAGCATGTATACAAGGACGGGAAAAAGAGTACTGTGTTGAAAGCACAGGGCCGGGACATATCCGACCGTATATCACTCATATTTGGGGCTAAAACTGCAGCCAATCTCGTTAGTATCGACTCAAAAACGGAGAATGTACATCTTGTTGGCCGAATATCTCGTCCAATGGCTCTCATGAAGGGGCAACGTTCATCGACACGCTTAATTTACATCAACGGTCGTCCAGTCAATGACAATTCCATCGCTAAGCTTGTTGTATCAATATTCCAGGAACACGAGCCGCATGGATCTCCATTTTTCGCGCTAGACTTGAGAGTAGAGCCTTCACAACTGGATATAAATATCACACCCGATAAGCGAGATGTACGGCTATTGCAAAAGTTTTTGGTAATGCGAGATGTTGAACAGATATTAAGACAAGCTCTAACAAATAATGGTGAGAGTCTACAACGGGGTGGAACCCAACCGTCGCAACGAACCCCTCGTGTAGGCAACTCGCTTTCGCAGTTTTTGGGAATTGGGCCCATTCGTGATCAAAATGGTAAACCCAGCCAGAGTGACAGCGAGAGCGAAGATGAAGATGAATCTTGTTCAGAAACACCACGGAAGATGGCACGAACAGAACCTCCCCGGCCCACGAGCAGTCGTAGTTCTAGTCGACTACAGGATAGGTCAAGCTTGTCTTCTTTTACTTATGGAACAGATCTAGTTACTGGTGATGAATACGAGGCTTCTATGGAAAAGAGTACGAGAGAAGACCGTGAAGATTCCTGCGGGCAATCGCCATCTTCTGGCCTTCGTGATCGTCCAGACTCTGCAAATATGGAGTGTACAGATCCCGAGCAAAATGGCCTGCATCTACAACAAACAGATATGAGTTTGGAAATAGAATCTCAACCTGAATCTCAGGTACACCTTGCCGATTTGGCTACCTCACCCCAAGCAGCAGAGCCATCCCAGATTCTTGGCTCAGATATCGTGATGCCTTGTGCAGATGAAGAAACAGACAAGACAGACGAGCCAATGCCGCCATCCAATGAAGACCCTAAGACACCTGAGGAAACTCAACCAGAAGAAACTCAACCTGAAGAAATTCAAGCTCCGGCTATATCTAAAAAGGCTGATGAAACTATGGTAGATCTCGAAGACTCCACTATTAATGAGGAGGCAGATGAAACCATAGTAGATCCAGAAGACCCTATTCTTGCCGAGTTTGCTGAACCCACATTTTCAAACTCGCTCAATTGTCACATATCGATGCCGACAACTATAGAAGAGATCAAAGCCCAAATGGAGCTCCTCCAGCCTTCTGAGCAACCCGAGATTCGGAACTTTGCGGTTGATGAGGACGCGGCCTCTCACAGGCTTGATTTAATTATCTCAAAGTCAGATTTTGAGGACATGCAAGTGATTGGACAATTCAATCTAGGCTTCATTCTCGTTTATAAAGATCATGGAAATAAACGAGATATTTTCATCATTGACCAGCACGCCAGTGATGAGATATACAATTTTGAAACACTTCAGAAAACAACTGTCATGCGTCGCCAGCCTTTGGTAGTTCCGCGAAGACTAGACCTGTCAGCTGTCGAAGAGTTGACTTTGATAAACAATATTCATATCTTCGAGCGTAATGGCTTCAGTATCAAAGTTGAACCCGAAGAACCACCAGGTAAGCAGTGCTTCCTAACCGCTCTACCTTATTCCAAGTCTACTATCTTCAACGAATCTGACATAAATGAACTCATTCATAAGCTGGCTGATGCTCAGGGTGATGGGTCTAATATCAAATGTTCCAAGCTGAGATCAATGTTTGCCATGCGTGCGTGTAGATCTTCCATCATGGTTGGAGATCCCTTGAGCGAGAGGGTAATGAAGAGAGTAGTGTGTAACCTGGGTACACTAGATCGCCCGTGGAATTGCCCACACGGAAGACCAACCTTACGGCACATCACAACCTTGGAGTAGAAGGTGGCTTTAAGGTGAGCATCTGAAGTGAACTACTCTGCTAATTCCCGATATTGATTGTGAGATTCACAGGACTGCACTGTGCCAGCTTTTCAATCCACTCTATTCCCATCAAGAATGTTCAGTTGCTGCAGCGACTATCTATGTCCCCTGGCCCAGATGGCTGCCCTGCGTCTGTGCATGAGCTAATTTACACGGTACGCCAACGTCACAAAACTATTAATAGCGTGTAGAGCTTGCACACTAGCGATGAATGGACTTTTAAAACTCTATAAGATAGTCACATATCATTCAAAGACCCGCAATAAAACACATTACTGAATACAGGCGGTAATTTTTCGTGAGCACGAACAGTTCACGTGACTGCACTTGAACCCGGTTCCACGCGTTCGATTGCGAATTTCTCGAGACCATGATGAATATATACAATTTAAACAAGCTAAAACCCAAAGAAAATATATGCAAGTTTGAAAATAGTGCAAGCTAGTCTTTATAATGGGCAAAATCTCTATATAGGCAGCTGCGACAGCGTGGTGGCACTACATCCTGATAAAGAACTCGCCTACAGGTAGTTTAATTAATTTGCCTTACGGTAACTTATCGAACTGATACAAGCATTTGCCCAAGGAAAAAAAGAGCCCTAAATACAAATACAAACGCTATTGAATGGCTTGCTATAAATTTTCACTACAATAAGGCATGCATAGACGCTGCACAGCTCGGCAGCTGTTACTATACCCGGCGAAGCAAAAAAACATGAGTCAGATTTTCTTCAATATATAAAAAATAGGCGATTTCCGTCAACTTCCCTAATTGGCAATGGCTAACAACACAGTAGCAATTGTTTTTGGTACAATTGGTACCGTCTTTTGGTGTATCCAGCTTGTTCCTCAAATATGGTTTAATTGGCGACGAAAGAACTGCGAGGGATTCCCTCCCTTGATGATGGTTCTCTGGGTTGCCAGTGCAGTACCCTTTGGCGCATATTTTGTCAATCAAAACTCAACTCTGCCTCTACAAATCCAGCCACAAATATTTATGGCATTTTGCTCGGTGACATTGATGCAGTCTCTTATCTATCCTCCAGTCAAGTGGCGTCCCATGAAAACATTCATTTCCATGTTTGTCTTTTTGGCATTATGCGGCGGTGTCGAGTGTGCCCTTATCTTCCCCATTAGACCGCTCGTTGAACGAGGCATTAAATGGCCAAATCTCATTATCGGTGTCTTTGCTTCAGTGCTACTTGCAGTAGGCCTACTACCCCCGTATTTTGAGCTATGGAAGCACAAGGGCCGTGCTGTTGGATTCAACTTTGTGTTTCTTGCAATGGACTCCTCGGGTGCTATTTTCAGTTTGATTGCCGTGGCATTCCAGGAAGAATTGGATATTCTAGGCTTGATTCTGTATATTGTCGTACTAGTGTTGGAGTTTGGAATCTTTTTCTCTCATTTCGTTTGGTGGATCAGGGTCAAATATTTCGGACTTATACCAGTCGAGCTCCCCAGCTACTCAGACGAGTCTGATAAAGAGGATGATAAAGAAAAGTTTTTGGATGAGAATGCCAGTGAGACATCATCAGTAGAGCATAGGCTTGGCACTCCTGAGCACGAGAGGGTGTTGCCAGTCGTAGATCCTATCCAGGAAATTCATGACCTCCGTCACGCTCATGATGGTGGGCATCATGAATAAAGCAGCCTCACAATTTTCGAATCCATGAAGATCAATACAGACACCGCTTAATCCGTTGTTATCGTGTGGATTTTGACCTTCCTAGTTTATTTATTCCATTTATTTAAGCCTACTTATAATTTTCATCTTTCAAACTCCTCTTCAATAGCATTTATCTCATGTACACAATACAAATATCGAATTATCATAGAACAAAGCGGAAATCTAGTCGTTTGTTGCCCTCATCAGTTGTTGTCCTGAGGTACTCGTGCTTTTGATCTGCGTTTAATGCGCTCCACTGCTTATCCCGACGCTTGTTAATATACCAAAAGAACGTGCGAGTAGCAATCACTACAACTGTACCCACAATACTTATAACAATCAGGTCTTTCAAACCACGACGGTAACGGGGTTTATCATCGGCTCTGAAAATCTGACTGGCAACAATACTCGCCAACTGAGAGAAAACATTGGTAATAGCTGCTGAAACTGTGCGCGTACGAACACTATTGGAATTTGCAGAGCCCCACGCGATAGTCAAAGCCCACGATGGAGGGAAGGATAAGGTTACCGTGAGTAGGGCGTAGGAACCCCATTGATCATGAAGGAATCCGGGCCAGAATCTCATGGCAAAGAGGCCAGGCATGATCCAGACGGCACAAATGACAAGCCAGTAACCAATCTGGCCTGTTCTACGGCTGAGGTGGGCCTGTGTTAGCATGGTGATAATGGTGCCAACATTGTATGGGATCATGAGAAGGTTAGTGTTTAGAGTGGAAAATCCCATGCTTCGAATAATGATTGGCAGGTATGTTTTGATTGGCGATCCGATAATATCCAGGAAGAACCGAGAAAGGTACAGAGGCCACAAGTGCCAATCCAACATGCTCTTGAGAATAAGTTTTGGGGTGAGTGCGGCTCTATTGTGCATATCACCCTTAGATGGATCATCGCGTAAAATCCGATTGACCATAATTTTTTCCTCTCGAGGAGTATACCAACCCTTTGGCCTCCATAAAGCTCTAGTCTGAATGGCAGAGGGGGGCATCTTAAAGAACGACGCAACACCCAACACTAGAGTGATTAAGCCTTCAATCATAAAGATCCACTGCCATCCTTTCCACCCTGCATGACCTTCTAGATGATATATTCCATAGGCGAGCAGGGATGAAACCGCACCAGTAAGAGGGTTAGCGATATAGAAATAGGAAACGCGAACGGATAGCTCTGAAGAGGTGTAGAAATAAGACATCCACAAACAAATGTCCGGGATAAAGCCACCTTCGAACAAACCAACAAGTGCTCTTGTGACGAAAAAGCCTGCTCTGTTTTTCATAAATGCCTGGAACGTAGCTACCAGTGACCAGGATACCATTTGGATAGGAATCCAGACATCAGGCCCAAGCTTCTTGGAGATTAGCTGTGAGGGTATTTCTGCACAGAGGAAACAGATCAAGTTAATCGTGTTGCCCAAGTTGTAGTCGTTGGTAGTTAGATTCAGATCTTCGAAAAATGTACCAGAGACTGCGTTAGCCAGGTTGTAACGATCAATATCCAAGGCAAGGAACATTACAAAGGCCCAAAAACAAACATAATAGTCTGTTTTCCTTAAAACATGCGCTTCCTCCTTTGGCTCCCAGTAGAACCCAGGATCGAACTTACTTCTGCCTTCATATTGAGCAGTTTCGTAAAGATCCGCATAGAACTTGGCAACCTCCGGATCTTCAAATACATGCGCAAGAGTAGATGCACTCTTGACTGAAGCATTTGCGTTACCGGCCTTGTCTATACCTTCATAGGTCTTATCGTACTCTTCGCTGGGGGCCAGAGTTATATTCCCGGTGCCTTCCAATTGATCGATATCGTGGTCCAAGGTCTTAAGCTTGGTGACTCTCTTCTGTAAAGCATCCAAGATACTAGAAAATCCCATTGAGCTCGTTGTAGACAAAAGAGAGCGCGAGCTAATTTATATGCATGGAGATGCAGCAGACGTGCGTATGACGTGCTAGCTCATGAGACTGGAGAAATGATTTCCAAATACAGCTCAATTGCTCATACTCTCTTTGAAGACTCGTAGAAAATTCGGATATTTTTGAGCTTGCCAATGAGGATCGCCAACTCACGTGAATTGACATGGTGCATCGCCTGGAGATCTTCGCTTTGTCATGAGACGGTTTTCAATGTCGGCTACTCCTACTGCAACCAAAATCCGCAGTATCCTGGAAAATGCTCTGAAACCAGAAGTCCTCGAAATACACAACGATAGCCATAAGCACATGCATCACGCGGCCATGAGAGGGTCATCGAATACCACAGAGTCTCATTTTCGTTTGGTGATAGTAAGTAGTCAATTTGCCGGAAAAAACCTCCCACAAAGGCACCGCATGGTGTACAGCCTTTTAGCCGAGCATTTGAAAAAGGAAAATGGCGTGCACGCTTTACAAATGAAGACTAAGGCCCCTGGCGAGCCTCTTAATTGAAGGTCCCTCTCGAATATTATGTGCGATAGCGTCCAGAGTAGGGTGTGCAGTAAGCAAGTTATCCATGTAGTAGCTCTTCTCATTATGCTTCTTGCCTGATGCCAGACTCGCTTCCAATCGGGAGTGCAATCTGAAGGCACGTGTATGGAAACTATAAAGTAGTTTGTGAAATTTTGGTGTCGTAGACAGGATTCAAGCTCAATTGATTCGAAGAAGTAGAGGGATTGCAGTAGCCATCCACCATCGGGTGTCCTCTCCGAGACATAGGGCCAGAACAGTCGACGTCAGTCCCAGTGTCATCTTATCTTATCACTGACTATAGCTTCTAGTGGTTTATACCGTTTGTTTTGATATTTAGCAGTATGTAGAGGTTCTGGGAAGGCGTGCTACTCGTGGTTTTAGTCCAGATCAGCGTGAGGCATTCAGTATTCCCATTTAAAAGAGCAATCAAATGTAGCATATAATGAACACTACAAGGTATATTTTAAACTAAACAATCGCAATTCTGTTTGAACATATCATTCCAGAAGCGATATACCAGTATTAAATTTTTTTTAACTCGACAACCAGTTCTACAATAATATTATATGCATTAAGCCTTGGCAACAGCCTTGCGGACCTCGTGGCGACGCTGCTTCTTCAAAACAAGAGCCTGGAAGCGCTCAAAGTCAGTGAGCTGAGCGCGACGGGCACGGCGAGCGATACCCTTGGCCCAAGAAGTGGCAGCCCACTTGGAGTCGATGTCAGCCTCAGCCCAACGCTTGGCCAAAGCAGCGGAGCGAGCACCGCGGGGAACCTTGGGGATGACAAGGTTGGTCAAAGTGACCTGAGCCAAAGAGGCACCGTGACGCTTGACGGTCTTGGGGCCCTCGATAAGGACGTGCTTGTGGTCGATGATCTCGACAATGGCAGCGAGCTTGCCGGTGTAAGGGCCCTGGTTAATGAGGACGACACGGCCAAGCTCAACCTGGCGCCAGGTAGCAGTCTGAACAGTTGATGTGGACATGGGACTTTGTGAACTTTCGGCTGAGATTGAGTGGGTGTTTGGTGTGCGTCAAAAAATGAGTGTGTCAGCCCTAACACGATGACTAAGTACAAACTTGACAAAACCACTCTGACTACTCTTGGGATCCTCACTTAATCTTGAACCCCCAAAGATGACTGTAATTTACAATTGAGGCCTTTGCTTGGGAGTATCGCCTACTCTTATAGGTTCTGGTCATATGACACCAACTTTCCTGAGGGGATCCTAGAGATTAAGCTAGAACACATGTAGAACTTTCTTGATGTAGCTATTGCAAATGTTTTCTATAGTAATTACAAACCAGATACCTAAGTTTCTACAATTTCTCTGTGCTTTTCATTAATGGCGTCGGTGATCTGGGGGATGCAGTTGCGGTAGATGCAGCATCAGGAGTGACGGCCCTTGAATTAGCACGCGAGAACGACTTGCGTTCTTGGATGCTATGTTTACCAATGAAATTCACGAGCGGTGCAGCAACTGTTTCGTCGGCGTCACGAGCCCACAGTACATCCAAATGCGCATATGCTGGTAGGTCGACAACATCAATCTCTTTAATGGGTTCCATGGTCTTGAGGCGATTAAGGAGCCTAGGGCCATTACAGAGTTCGTCTCTTCCACAAATAAATAGCTGCAATGGCGGGAAATCGTTTTTAAACCATTGCGATTTGGATTCGTCTAAAGCACAACGCGTATCGGCGAATCCATTACGTCCAAGCCACCATTCCATATGTTTTGAGCTCACATATACTGGAGCAAAAACAAAGTTGCGGTTGCGGTAACGACGATCCCACAACAAATCGTTCCATCCCAACAGGTAATTGAACATAGCATAGCCAAATGCAGATGCGATTCTGTGTGGTAGAAGCTTCTCGAGGCTAAACATGCACCCGAGGAATGGTCCATACCCCATCATGGCGTGCCAGGCATTAGGCCCGTGACGCAAGAGGCGCAAGTACCATCTGTCTATAAGGTCACCGGCGTAGACTGCTGGCGCCAATGCACTGAAAGATGATATTTTGGAGGCAATTTCTGGTACAAATTCATTCGAAAGAGCAAGAAAAGTTTGGCAAGTTCCTTGAGAATGACCAACTACTGCAACTTTAGTCTGGCCTGAGCCTTCAAGTACAGTATCGATCATTTTAGGAACATCATAGATAGCGAGATCTCTCATATCCCATTGCCACATTTTGTTGCTGAACCAGCGCTTAAATTCGGCATGCTCTCCCTTAAAGCCACCTCTATTGTTGCCGAGCCAAACGTCGTAGCCAGCCCTTGCTAGCTCTAAGGCAATTGCTCGCGGACCAGCGGAGACATAGGCACCCGAGCTTTGCATAAGACCAGGTATCATTAAAACAGCGGGACCGTGCTGGGGGTTGCCGTCAGGGCCCAGGATGCGGCCCATATCAAGTAGGAACCCATCTTGGGTCTTAACATTATGGGGACAATACTTGAATCCAGCCAGCTCAACATAATAGCCAACGTCTCTGACCAGTTTGCGTTCCCTTGGCTCCAGTGTTTCTGATCTATCTTGTGATCGCTCGGCCTTTTGCCGCAGATGCTTGATAAATGCGAGACACAAGAGTACCTCAAGGTACACAATCATGAATATGAAGGAAAAGACCTTGAAAATAGGCTTTAGAATGTCCATCACGGACAGGTGAAATAATAGCTAAAAATGCCTTGAAGTTGTGTGTGTCAGTGCGACAATGGAAACTATCGGCACGCAAAGGTGAATTGCACCTAACCCCCTCCTTCTTCCCCTGTGGCATCAAGCATGTGGCACTAAATATGTGGCGAAACGCTCATGACGTTGGACTGTGCGAGGGGGTAATTATGGACGCGTTTAAAATCCATGATCCCCAAGAATTAGTTACAAAAAATAAGGTTAGCGATGTAATGATCCAATCTAAGGACAGAATTAAGGGTACCGACTATTTCCTATTTTTCTACATTTGTTTCATAGCTATCTGGGTATCTCATGCTTGCGTCATACCTCATCTCGCATAGAGCATGACCGTTTAACAAAGACAAACTCCAGATGCTCGCTATAAAACCCAAAAAGCTGAGATAATCAAAGAGTAAGAAACCGTCACGCAAGCTATATGCAGGTACCAGCATGTAATAGAATCAATACTTCTTTTAAGTTTTGAGCGTTATCCCAAAAATTAGCTTAGTTTGGGGCTCGGTGAATGCGAGATCCTGCGGGGCTCAACACCTCTGCCCCGCTCCTGACTAGACAGCATAAGCAAGCTCTGCACCTGCTGTGCCCCGCCAATAATAATAACCGTACAAAAAATGAAATTTAGCGAGAATCGAGTTGGTTCATTCACCTCTTCAACTTCTTATCAAATGTAATTGAAGCAATAGAGACACAAAGAAAATGAGGCCGTTAAACACTACACAACTACGTAGATATCTGCATGCTTGTGATGATGTAATCGAGGGTTTGGGTTTTGACTTCCGCAAATGCTGCCGGTAAGATGTACCTAATAGTGGTGATCGTTATACTACGGAAATAACAATAATAATATGCAAGCTTATGTAGAGCCCGGTTCACCGTATATACTTGCAATTTAACCAAAAGCGAAATTTCAGGGGTGTTTGAGAACAAAAATATTCGGGACAAGGGTCTCTAAAAAATTAACATTTACTCACAAGAAGTAAACAGGAAAATACGCGTTAGTAGCCTATTATAATGGAGACGTATCTTCGAGCACTCTTATTATCCACTTAGACATATATGCTAATCTCAAACCGTTCTATATGTTTTACCCAGAACAGTGTTTTGCATGCAGCAGGTTACCATCTTTGCCACATCGATGACGCTGGTGTGCTGGCGTGTCTGTGAAAGCTTTGTCACCACTATGAGCCAGGGTTGGGGCGGTGGTGACCAACGATCACCGCCGCGAAACTATTGATGAAAAAAAATTTTATGGGTTGTACTCAAAGAATAATTGTATAAATTAAATAATGGCACAACGCAACTTACATATTACTATCCACAACTAATATACTATACTATGGGGCGGATATCTGGTGGTCTTTTTTCTCGCCCCCTTCTTCTCTTACCAACCAAATGTCTCTAGACACATCATGGTGCATATACGCCCTAACCCATCAAATCTCTCCAGGTTATTGGTCAAAGAAATGGTGAGAGTAAAGTCCATGTTTTTGCACTTTTCGAAAGTGTCACAAATTATAGCTATGGCAGCGGCGTGTTATAAATCCATATCACAAGTTTGTGATATACAGACCACTATGCATATTAATACATACAGTTATGCAAAGAACTGCAAAGAACTGCAATGCATCGATATGTATGCGGGCGATATGTGGATAGAAATGATGACATAATTCCCCCAGATGAGGTACTTAATATGACCATGCCTTAACGAACATATTCTCAAAGATCGTCACGCACAAGCTTGTCGTTGAAACACAATATACACAAGAATTTCACATATGGCTCTTACCCAACCAAACTTCGTACAGCCATCAGCGAGCGCAATGGAGTCTATTAAAGACACAGGTGCTGCAAATTTGCTGATGTCATGTTTGAGCCTTTTGGCTCGTGTTTACCCCCGGGGTCTTACTGCGCGAGAGATCGTGGATGAACTCGCTAAAGAGGACTCCAGTTTTGAATTAACTAGCTCATTGCTGAGCTCCAAGCTAAATACTGTTTTCAGAAGGCTACACAATGAGCGCGGCGCGCCCACCCCCAGCCAGCTTGAGGATCTACCAATGACCAGAAAAATGACAGAAGACAAACGCAAACGGCTTATCTATCACTATGCTCCTAGTGATAGTACTACTGCATCGCGTGCAAAAGAAGCTGACGTTTTACCCCATAAGGCCGAGGTTGCGCCTGAGAAAGAGAGTCAGCCACTAGCCGATATTAAAAATGTCGCCTCCGCGGAGACAGCCGCGGAGATCAAGTCATCTCTAAATGAGCCTGAAGCAACTAAGCTAGAGACTGTTAAGGTTAAGCCAGATACCCCCTCACCTCTTGAGACTCCTCGCAGCAGGCTATCGTCAGTAGAAGAACCGGCAACCCCTCAAACTCCTACTTCCCCCAAACGCAAGCTGGAAGAAAAGCCAGAAAGTCGCAAGAAGTACTCGCGTAGTAGTTTCAATCCTTACTATGATGCTTTGACCATGGATGCACCTCTTCCGCAGCTCGCTACTGCACCTCAATCGCCGGCGAACTGGGGTGAGGAGATGTGCGAATTCGAAGCGCCTGAGCTCATTGATCTAGATGCTCTAGACGCATGTTTTTAATTATTTATTTATTTATTGGAAATGCAATACCAAGTCTTGAAACTTAGATACTGTATAGCCCCCATGATTGAATAAAATGCTAATTTTGAGATGTCTTAGAATCTCGGTGGGGTGCGTGTACATGTGCAGTAGGTAATTATCAATGTACGCATCCAATATCGCGGCACGTGTGCTAACCTTTATTAGTGTATCACTCTATATATCTGTATTGTCTATTTGTAGTATCCAGGGTGTAACCAGTCTAGCTTTTCAAGCATGTCTTTACTTCGGCCTGCTGGACTGGTACTGATGGCATATTTCATAGAGCCCTTGAGACTCTGGAATGATCCCTTGTCCAAGGCTTCCAAAATAGGGTCCAAAACCTTATCGCAAACTCTGTGAGCATTTGCGCCATTATTGTTTAGGTTGGCCATGACAGTTTCCACAGTTACAGCCTCTTCGCCCTCACGCCATGCATCATAGTCAGTGGACATGCAGATCATCTGATATGCAATCTCGGCCTCTTTAGCCAATTTAGCCTCTGGTAAAACGCTCATGTTAATCACGCTACCACCCCAGCTACGATAAAGCTTTGATTCGGCACGAGTGCTGAATGCAGGACCTTCCATACAGATGATGGTGAGATCGTCGTCTGTAGGGGTATGGAACTTGCTGGGAGTCCCTTCATATTCTCCCTCAAGCACATCCTTTACGAGGGGAGTCAAAAACTTGTGGAACTCAGTGTCGAATGGCTCGCCAAACCCAGTGTGGCCAACAAACCCTTCATCGTAAAAGGAGCTAGGGCGAATTCCCTTGGTGCGGTCAATAATCTGGTTAGGAAGAACAAAATCACGGGGTCTAATCTCTTGCTGAAGGCTTCCTACAGCGCTAAACGCCAGAATTGCCTGCACACCAATGCGCTTGAGAGCGGCAATATTGGCTCTCGCGGGTACAGTCGAGGGGCTGAATTGGTGGTTAGCACCATGACGAGCCAAGAATGCGACGTATTTGCCGCTCTTGGTCTCTGCAATTGTAATTGGACCGCTTGGCTTACCCCAAGGAGTTTCAATGTCTAGCTCAGCTACTGGCTTGACAGAGTCAATTTTGTAAAGACCAGTGCCGCCAATAATTGCTAGGTTTACAGGTTTATCAAAGGTTTTAGGAAGCATTCTCAACGCCCTAGGAAAGTAGAATGGAATAGTAAGCGCTTGATCGCCCCCTCGTGGCTTACCCTCCTCTAGACAGAGGGATATGAATCTCCGATTCTGCAAGAGATTCTCAACCTCGCAGAGTTTAGCATTATATAGCAAGTTATATACAGATAATTCTCGGGAATCGAGTAGTCTCATGGCCACTACGTGTCTGTCTAACCAATTGAAGCAGTGCATTTTCACGGCACGTGGGGAAGCACCATAAATGTATCGCTTAAGTCGGGTAGCTAGGAGCTAAAACCATATATTCGCTTTTTGTCTCACTCAATTCCTCCTAATCACTAAAAATAATTCAATTTAGAATACAAGGAGGCCTCTGGTCGGCTAGTGATGGTGCGACCGTCCATCCTTCACTTGCCGTGTTGGTGAATTGGTGCACCTCCGCTAGATATGGAAAGTAAAATCCAATGTATATAATAGCTGGTTCTGCTCTTTTTAATTCCTGAAACATGGCTTTCAACCCGCACTGTGTAGAGACTTGGTGGACAAACTCTCGTCCTCAGCAGCCCCAGCCCCAGTTCCAGCAACCCCAGACTCAACCTCAGCCTCAACCACTATATACTTCAGCACTGTGGAGCTCACATTCAGTTAGGTCATCTGCAACATTATCAAACAAATCGTTTTCGACGGCTCATACGAGTATCGACTGCAATGTTGATGGTGATTCCACTCGGGCTCTCCATTTGAGATATAATGACATTCTTCGCCAGCTCAAGCAATGCCGCGTATTGGAGTCGCAATTAATGGATCAACAAGAGAAAATTGTGGCTTCTTTATTCATTAGCAGCAAAGACTACGGCACTGTAAGTAACCTCATCTCACCACCAGAGCCTTCAGAGCCTCCCGCAGAGGATATCAGAGATCCACCTCCCACTCGGGAACAAATGATCGCGCGTCTGATTGAAGGTCAAAGAGAAAATTACCGCCGTATCTTTGTACCTGGTCGCGGCTGGGTCTCCAAAACAAACCTCCAGAATGAATTACAGATTTCTGAGAGTGAGCTCGCGCGAATCGCTAAACTTTAACACCAGCTTGCCTTATTTATCATACTAAATGTTTGTAGTCACATTATCCTCAACGATTCCACATTCGTGTTCACTGAATAATTTACTATGATGTTGAAAATCATATTCCCACATCAGGCACGGTATTTATTGGATAGATATCAGATCTTGATATATTGTATGTAATTCTTTTTGGCCCGTTGAGGGACATAAATATGGTTGAACAGGTGAGGAACTATCAGCGGCGGGACTTTGCGAGCTCCTTGCGAGCTTTCAGGTACGCCTCCCGCTCTGCATAAATACGGGCGGTAAAGGGCTCTTCAAAGCGCAAAGCAATCCAGTACATGACCCAGACCAAGGCGCTTAAGGCCAATCCCAAGTCTTTTGCGTGCCAGAAAGCTGTGCCCAAGAAGCTCAAAAAAGATCCAAAGTACATGGGGTTTGTGCACACATTGAATGGGAATCCAGTGACCATGTGGTCCATGAGGATTCCAAAGTAGTCACCCAAGTATGTTCCAGTGACTCCTAGTCTCCACATCGAGGAGAGTACGAGCACGTTTCCAGTACCGAATAGAATCGCGGCAACAAGAGTATGGCCGGGAAAATTGAGCCATTCTGTAACAGGCTGAGTTGCCAATGCCTTCTGGTAGGCCAAATCTCTAAAGATACCAAGTGAAAAGATCGTAATAGCAAGCAAGTAGCAACCGAGCCTGCGCTTTCCGAACGCTAATTTAGTGAGAACACCTGTTCTGAATTCCAATTGAGCCGCAATATTCCAGAATACCGGGTTGAAGATAATGCACTTTGCTGCAAACACTGCCTCTGGGGTCCACTGCATGTGAAGATGGAGGGTGGGGTGACGTGGCGACAAATATGACCACCTGCTTCTCGGTGCTAGAATCCGAACATTTCACGCCTATTCATTAGTGCATATATATAGACAATGTGCTGCTGATCAGCCATTGCAAGCGTCCTTCTCTATGACCACAACTTGTAGACTATTGCCCGAGGTCAGGCGACCCGAGTGGGGAAACCTGCCTGTTGAGATTCCCTCGATTGCTTTTTTAATGGTTCTATGCAATATTTATAGCCTATACATAAGATTACATGCGTGAGGGTCAGTGTTTTGGAATGTTCCCAGTGGTTCATGATTCAAGTGTCCATCATTTTACTCCTCGTTGATAACGTCTACTAACCAGTCCATACCTTCATTCAATCCATCGCCTCTTAATGCACTGCATCCAACAATCGTCCAGTTGCGGTCCTTGAGCTCGCTTAACTTGAGAGCCTTTGAGATCTCAGTAGCACTCAATGCCTCGGGTTGATCCTGCTTGTTCGCAAACACCAAAAGAGCACTCTCTTTGAGCTCATCCTCGTCCAACATTTGCCTGAGCTCGGCGGCGCAAATCTCCAAACGATCAGAGTCACAACTATCAACGACGAAAATCACCGCTGCAGTTCCCGAGTAGTAGCAGCGCCAGTAGGGGCGAATAGATGTCTGTCCTCCCAGATCCCAAACGTTGAATGTGAGGTTTTTGTAGGTCAGCGTTTCCACGTTGAACCCGACAGTTGCAATCGTAGAGACCACCTGTCCTAGCTGCAGCTTATAGAGAATCGTTGTTTTGCCAGCACCATCAAGTCCTAGAATCAGTACTCGGTGTTCTTTGTTTGTATTCCAAAGCTTCCCAAAGATTGAGCTAAATGCGTTTCCCATGATGTGGGCTGCTTATTATAAATAAGAAAGTTGGCTCGGGAGCAAAGTATGGTGGTTGTATACAACATCCCCCCCACACACAAGGCTGTACGAGGTTGTTCACCATTGAAAAGATCGAATAAGGTTTGAATGCTTTACAACCAGTCCGATGCTATGTTGGATAAATCTGATCATTATTGAGGGTCTGGCCTGACGCACCCCACACAAATATACATCCCGGGTAAAAGCTGCAAGTCAATGTCAAACCATTGCGAGATTTACTCTTTTTCTGTAATTTTATCGTATCCAGAATGCTCCCCTCACTATCTCCAGCCTTTTCTCTTGGTTAGCACGGTCTAGACCCAATAGGTTATAGGGCATTTCAACTTGTTGCCTAACCCCTATATGAGCTCCACCTTTTGGAAGGCGCATATATTGAGGCTTTTATGTTTCAAGACCCTCAAATTCCGCTTGCATTGATTCAGTTTTTCGTGTGCGCTTGCTCACTGAGCCGCAACCCCGGCAGTGCATGTGAGCCCTCGTGACATTTATTTTTCAAACCAATTTAATGTGCTCGCTTCCCCGCTTTGAAAGGCTGCGTTGAAAGGGCCTCTTCACTACCCGTGGAAACAAATATGGATACATAAATTTCATGGTTAAGTGTGTGCGGGGCATGTTTTATTTGCTTGTCCTCCTAACAGTGCAACTATTTTGACGGTCGCTTGTCCGTGTTTTTCTCCACCATCGGAAACGTTCAGGTTGAATATCTGGCCGCTGCAAACGAAACTCTTCACCCCGCCAACCATGTGTTCCTGCAGATGTGTTAGATAAAGCATAGTGACCGGTAAAATGAGGCTCGCATTTGAAACTCACAAACACTGTCAATATCAAGTTTGAATTCATGTCGTGATTTTATCACTAAGTCATCATATCGTTGAAATGACCACCTTTAAGGCGTTGTTTGTTTATGTGGTCCCATGGAATAATACCGCATATGCACCGGGGAGGCAATGTAAGGCAATCTGAAAAATGCCGCTGATCCGATTGCTATGGAGTGTGCTCAGCCCATAGTCTAGGATGTGGCTAATTTGGCTATATCTCTATAGGATAGAGGTGCGACCCGAGAGGTCAGCTTAATATCAACTTGTACGTACTGCACCTACTAGACAATCTCCGTACTTGATGTACTCCGACCATAGCATTGATCGACGAATTTTCGCCACGCATCCATGCAAATACTTTTTCTCATCACATTACCTTTGATTCTTTAAATTGTCAAAGGTTTTTGCAGTTTATAGGGGCCAAAAAAAACCTTGACTGGATTAGCGTGCAGCAGAAGGTGATTCAAATAGTGACCTATGAGTTTTTTGGATTGAATATCTAAATAGCAGCCATAAATTTGTTTCCAAATGGATGCTCAATGGGCTCTTATAATTTGTGTATCCCCGCAAGAAAGTGTTGATAGTCTTCATATCGATTCTTTGACAGGTCCAATTCATTAAATTAATAGCGATTTTTCGCCTATATGTTTTATAGTACTCGGATGGCTTCCCTCACTCCACTTGTTGAAATTTCGCCCGGCGAATGAACTGCAGCCCCAATATGCACATGCGGGTAGAAGCGACTACCTGTTCGGGGTGGTTGCTGTTCACATCGATGTGCATCTGCAATAGGTTAAGGTGTGTTGATATGAGCTTTGGTAGGCTGTTTCTTGAGCCTATCAGCCATTTTTGCTTGAGCGCGGGTACAAGACCTTGTTCTCACCTATTGAACGTAACTCTGATGTCTACTATGATAAACTGAGTGGTCAAACCTTAGTGTCGCGAGGAATGAGTATGCGACGCAACTCGTAGCCGACAGTACTTTGCATGAGACTAAATTCAGACACTAAGGTTCTCGCATATCTTGCTCATCTCCGATGCCTCCTGCACTTCAACACGCATATGCATGCACTCGAATGTACGTCCTGAATACTCATAAAAGGCGCTATCTCTGACCGATACAAGCAATATATGCAAGTCACCGCTATTGCCCTTCTCACTCTCGTCGAGGGTCTTAACCCTTTCGTAAACAGCGGAAAGCCTTATTCACAAGATTTTGAAGATAACTTTAACATTCTCAAATATACCGGTTGGCAAGGACCCTTCTCTCAGCGCCGTTCTGTCGGTATCAACCGTGATCCCCCTGCTGGTTGTAGAGTGGACCAGGTTACCATGTTACACCGTCATGGTGAACGCTACCCAAGCGCCCATGATTCTTTGAAGCAGCAGTACGTTTTTGGCAACATGACTTCTGACAGAGATGAGCCATTCGTTGGATCTTTGGAATTTCTTAATTGGTGGGTTCCCTACACTGATGGTGATGAGCCCATGGCTGCACAAGAAAGTCTGTATGGACCGTACTCTGGCCTTATGGGTGCTCTGTGGAATGGTGTAGAGTACCGTCGTCGCTATGGCCATCTATACGATGGTGAATCGATCATGCCTATTTTCTCTTCGGGTTACGAGCGTATTGCTCAAACTGCCCGCAGATTTGGCGAAGGTTTCTTTGGCCTTAACTACACTGATGTGTGTGCTTTGCAAATTATTCCTGAAACTATCGATCAGGGAGCTGACACCCTCGTAACTCTTGACTGTCTGGCCGGCATTAACAAGAGCACCAACTGCCCTGTTCCATCCTCAGAGTATGAAAGTAATTACGATAACGGTTGGTATCTTCCTGAATTCACTACTGCCGCTCGCCGTCTTAATCGTGAGAATGGCCTCAACTTAACAGCACCTGATATCCACACACTAATGGCAGGTGCCGCATTTGAACTCAATGTTCGCGGAAACTCACCGTGGATTGAGGTATTTACTGATGAAGAATGGGTTGCTTTCGAATACTTCCAGTCTGCCTACTATTACTGTTACTTTGGCCCCGAGGCTACTGCAACTGCCTACCGTGGTTCCTTGTACCTTAATGCTACTCGCACTTTGCTCAACCAAGGTCCTGAGGAGGCACTTCCTTTCTACTTCAGCTTTGCACACGATACTGATATCACTCCAGTTGTCGCTCTTCTCGGATTTGCAACCGATTCTAGCTTCGATCCCTCGCAAGTTATTTTTGGCAGTAAGTGGGATGTTGCCGACATTGTTCCCCAGAACGCCCGGCTGACCATTGAGCGTCTTGTTTGTGAAAATGTAGATGAATTCGATGCCGACCAGTTTACTCATGGCACCTACCAAAGCTCATTTCCTCAGGCCTTCAACCAAACTGGAAACAGCTCGGCTATTTATGCCTCCAACTACACATATCCCATGGGCTCTAATCAAACTAGCCCTCGCTTCTTTGGCAATCTTACCAGCAACTACACCTATAGTTTCAACAGCAGCTCGCATGGCTTTAATAGCAGCTCACACGGCTTTAACAGCACTGGTAACATGACCCACACCCAAGTGCCCACCACAAACCACACCACTGGTCGTGAGAATATCTTCATTCGCGTCGTACTCAATGAGGCAGTAGTTCCTTTGCCAAACTGCTCTAGTGGACCCGGAAAGAGCTGCAAGCTGAGTGAATTTAATGAGCTCGTTGACCGTGCCATTAAGGGCAACAGCTACTACGACAACTGTCTGGTCCAGCACCATGCAGACACTCCTAGAAACATTGAGTTCTTCTGGAAATGGAATCTTACCAATGAGAATGACTTGATCAGCCACGATGTTCCCTTCCAGGTTGGCCTCATTGATTCACAGGGTAGACAGTCCAATGCCACTGAGTATGCCGAATAAGAAAGTATACTCGCATATTATGATTCTAATGTTCAAATACCCCCACCAAATAAGTACAAATGTCTATAAAATAGCAATTTTGCAATGCATAACCCGGACGATGAGACTGTGTTGAAAATTGCGGCATTTTCTCTCCGTGTCTCACTTTCATTTCCTAACTGGGGTGTCTGTCTGAGACAGTACTCACAGAGGAGGTCTTGATACCAGTTTATTATTACAAAAATTACTACGCTGCGCTATTAAGATTGAGAGAAAAGTGCACGCTGGCTCGCTTAGAGATATTATTCTGAGTAAGGGACTCAAGCAACGATGACAGCATCCTTGATTTTCTCAGGGGCAGTTGCAGGCTCCACGATACCACCAAAGACCAACTGAGCGGTCAAAACCCAGTTGCTGGGAATGTTAAACTCCTTGGCAACAGGCTCGTCAATGAGAGGAGAGTAGTGCTGTAAGTTACCACCAATGTTCTCGTTAGCAAGGGCAGTCCAGGCATTGATCTGAGTGGCACCAGAGGAGTGGCCAGCCCAGATGGGGAAGTTAGCCTCGTAGGTAGGGAACTGCTCCTGCATCTTCTTAATGGCCTCAGTGTCCTCAAAGAACAAAACGGTACCAGCACCGGAAGCGAAGCCCTTGAGCTTAGCACCAGTAGGCTCCCAGTTCTCCTCGCGGACAACAGTCTTGAGAGCGTCAACGGCGATCTCGTTCCAGAGCTTGTTGTGCTTGTCGCCATACAAAATGACAGCACGAACGGGCTGGGAGTTGAAGCTGGAAGGGGTAGCAGCAACAACCTTGGTGATGATCTCAGTGATCTTGTCGGTGGAGATGGGGAGATCCTTGTTCAAGGCGTAAATAGAGCGGCGGACCTCAAGATCCTCAATGAAGGGAGCAGAGCCACGGGACTTCTTGGCGCCAGAAGTAGCAGCGGTGGTGCTCTTCTTAGCAGAGGACTCCTTGGCAGCCTCCTTGGTAGCCTTGGAGTCAGCGGCCTTGGCGTCAGCGGCCTTAGATTCAGCCTTGTACTCGTTTACCTTCTGCTCAGCAGCGGCAGACTTGTCATTGGCGTTCTTGACGTCCTTAGCGTCCTTCTCAACCTGTTCCTTGTTCTTTGATTTAAGCTTGGAAAAAATACCCATGTTGCAAATAGTTGGGAGGTATGCGGTATTTATACTCGGCATGCAGGGCTATGCAGGTAACGCCATGAGCATGTGAGGTACAAGTAGGGTTTTACATGTGATTTTGCCAAGTCATCGTAAAATACTGTGTATAGAAACATTTGTGAACATAGATAATTATAGACTCACCCGTGGATCGAGCGGCATCGTCTATATCTATGTCAATGCGAGTCTGACGCACATGCACGCTTGCGATCCTGACTAATGTCACATGACCACGGCTACAACGGTATTTTACTCGCCTTGCAGACAGCACTCCTGGGACCCACAAAACTCTATCTTTGATGAACCTAAAACATACATTAGAAATAATTAACAAGTCTGAGCCTACTGTTGTCGATTCCCATCCCAAGCGCGGATCAATTGCGATCGTCATAAAGGTGCCAGGTCACTTCGAGCAGCCCGACTTGAAGACATGGCTCGACACAATGCCATCGCATCCACCAGCGGAGCTATTATTTATAAAAAGAGCAGCCAATCCGCGAGACAGATGGTCTGGTCATATCGCTTTGCCAGGTGGACGTCATGACAATAATGAAACAGATAGAGAGACAGCAGAGAGAGAAACACTGGAGGAAGTTGGTGTAGACCTAAAAAAAGACGGATTTTATGTTGGTGCGCTCGATCAGCGTTTACTCAAAGTCTCTTGGGGCCGACGCGTTGCAATGGTTCTGTGCCCTCACGTCTTTGTTGTCAATCGAGAAGTGCAACTGACTCCTCAATGGAGCGAGGTTGCTTGCACATTTTGGCACCCAATAGAGCCTATGCTGCGTCCAAACCGCCGTACCTACTTCTCTGTGCCGATCGGAGACCGCCTGGATTTGAGTGGACTAGGAGTCCTGGCACCCTTCGTCAAGTGCCAATTGGGTACGCTCAAGTTTGCAGCAGTAGATCTTTGTCCTGAATCACAGGTTACTCAAGAAAATCTTGGCTCCAGATTCAAGTGTTGGGGTGTAACCCTAGGCGTACTCGCAGATGTGTTTGAGATGCTTGACCCAGGACATATCAACTCTTGTTGGCTGCCAACTATTAGTGCATTTGATATGCGCTTCTGGGTATGGCTACTCAATAGAGGTTCGACGAGGACAAAGAGACTTGCTCTAGCTGCTGATATTCAAGGTGGTGTTCAAGGCGGTAAGATGGACCTCATGAATCGTCTACTGGAAGGACATTTCAACCGCTTCCCGTTGGCAATTGGTATAAGCGTATCTATAAGATACCTCATAATCCTGGTTGTGCTGCTTAAAGCCTGGAAACTGCGCCGGTCATGATGAGTATCCAAACGGATTATTTTACTGAGGAAATTGGCGTGTGAGAAAAAAAGTATTAAATATGTAGTCACACCTATATATAAGATAGACTAAAGCCCTCAAAATTTAGATGCATGTGCCTGCCGAGTGCTAGAGATGTGGTCTTGATTAATCGCCCAGGGGCTTCCATATGGTTTCAATTACGCCATTCTTCCTCCAGTCTTGACCTAAGAGAGCGAGACGCTTTGCGGATGCGTAGTCCTTTTGATTCACTGCGGCAGTCCACCCGGTGCATATAAGCTCTAACAGCTTGGTACCTTGGCGACCAAATGCTTGCAAAAATCGAGCACCCGCAACATCCCACCAGGCGGATACAGCTGCATAATTACCATTGTATAGATTACCAACGGGTAGATCCAACTGACGAGCAAGGAATATCCAGCTGTGTGTGATAGGATATGGATGCTCATGGCCACTTGCTGCACTTAGTTTAGACTGGGTCATTACAGCCCATACTGAGGTGATGCCGCCAATTCGCTCAGCATAGCTCGTTTCGCTCTCCCAAGCATTACCATCATTACGGCGGTATCCCATGCGTTTCCTACCTTGCTCGGTGTCAATGGTGCACTGGTATCCAATAACATAAGGATCTCGCTTGACAAAACGCGCCAAGAGAAACTGACCGAGTTTGGTGTGGTCAGCCCATACAAGAGTGGTGATCATAGCAATGGGGACAGCAGAGGCTCCGTTGACGCCTGATTCACGCTCAGCTTGCTGAACAACAATTTTGGAGTATTGGTTAAGGGTCCATTCGTAGGCCAGATCGCCCAGTCTTTGAGCCTGATTAAGACAGTCTTTGATAAACCCAACACTTTCAATCACATGTTTCTTTGATGAAGTCAATTGACCTAGCTTGGATTTGATTTTGATCTTGAGGTCAAAGCACTCCTTCTTGAGCTGCTTGTTGGCACTCATCTGAGGGTTTAGAGTGGTTTTAGCATATTCAATCACCTTCATGTGCTCAGCATACTCCTGATTAGCTTTCTCAACTGTCGAACTAGCGCTGCTGTTGGCCCGAGCTTTGGCGGCAGCCTCAGCTGCGGCTTTCTTTTCAGCAGCTTCCTTTTCTCTAGCGAGCTTTTCCTGGGCGGCCTTTTCTTTGGCTGCCTTCTCTGCGGCCAGTTTTTCTGCTAGTTCTTTTTCTTTCTTGGCCTTTTCAGCAGCCGCCCGCTCCTTGGCAGCTTGAGCAGCTTCTAGACGCTCTTTTTCTTTTTTCTCAGCTGCTAATCGCTCTTCTTCAGCCTTCTTTTCGGCTTCTTGTCTTTCTTTCTCAGCTTGTGCTCTCTTTTCGGCTCTCTCACGGATACTACGCTCCTCATCTTGTTGCTTTTTGAGTCTAGCTGCTTCTTCTGCCTTGGCTTTAGCTTCAACCTCTGCTGCAATGAATTCAAGACGCTGAGCTCTGAGATTACGCAAAGCTGCTGAATTATGCTCAATTTGCTTGAATTTCAGTCGTCTTTCGCGGTTGATTTCCTGTGATACTGGTGACTGTTTAGGTGCTGGCGAAGTGCAAGACTGAGGCCTGCGGGGCTCCCTTACAAAGGAGACCGATAAATTTGCAAAATCAGCAGATTCAGCAGTTGATAGCATCTCCAGGCGCTGTGCCAGAGCATCTGTTTCGTTCAGCGCTATCTTCATGTAAGCGTCAATGGTGAGACAGACACCCCTAGAGCCTAGAAATATGGGGGGTCACCGCCAAAACTCAGGTAAATCCCACGGAAAACACACAAACAAAGGCAGTAAATCAAACATATCTAGCTACTTGTAGATTCTCTTTACTTTACTTATTTACACAGTGTGAGCAGATTAGGATTTTTCATACACTCACCATTTTTGAGGAAATCTCTCTTTGCCCTCAAAGGGGAACCCGTAGGCACTGATAAGAGTACGTGCTTCAGGATCAGCCTGAGCAGTGGTGTGCAAGTGCACGTCAATGCCAAAAGTCTGGGGCCACAACTCCAAATTACCTTCCATCTCAGGGAACAAACGAATGTCATCGGGGGTCAAGGAGAAAACAATATTACCATTTTGGTCACCACTTGAGTTGCTAATTCCAGTGAAGCTCTTGGAACGGGGCAAAACAATCTCGGTCAGTGTGCTCAAAAACTGGTGCATTGGCTGGCCCTGGAGTTTAACTTTTGCACCCATGGGCATACCGGGACGTAAAGTCCAGGTAGGAACGTTTGTGCGGGCGTACACACTGTGAGGTTTTTGTCCAGTGATTTGCTGGAGTTGGACTTTGGCAGCGATGGCCAGGTCATGGTTTTGGGTTGCGGGCTTCACAAAGCAGTTGATGGAAACTTTCTCAATGAAGGGGATGTTTTCCCATGTACGGGGCTTAATATCCTTGGTTGCTTGTGTACCACCAAAGGGCTTACGGTCGGGCTGGTAAATTTGATAGGGTGTTTCACCAGATCTCGGGCGTGGCTTGTTGCCCTTGATTATTTCCTGACCATCCATGTAATTAATCAAAAGCATATCACTGGCAACAGTATCGTCATAGTGGTTGCGAACACGGTCAGGACCCCACCGTTGTGGTTTAAAGTAAGGGCTGTCGATATCACTCTTGGGGCGGAGCAAATTAGGAAATTTAGTACCAAGCTGCTTTTTGCGGAAACGAACAGTGTGGTGAACCGGTGGAACAATGGAGCATGCGGTTTTACCGTGGACGAATGCCGACGTTGAAAATTGTCGAGACATGTGGCAAACGAGAGAACGCCACAGTCCTGTGAAAGTGTTTGGTGCAGGAAGCTGCAGCTATCATTATATTCCTACAAAGATCTGCTAGTACTTATTTCTACCTTAGTTTTAGAGGGCCAATAGTGTGACTAGTCTTATTTCCAATCACATCGTCTACAAGGTTTTGAGCCGTCATGACCCTTCAAGATGTACCGAGTAAATAGTATGTATACTCTAACCAGCTGAATGGATGAGGACATAATAATATATCGAAAGGCACGATTTGATCAAGATACACTCCTTAAAATGGAATCAAGCTAATTATAAGGCAGAAACATCTAATTTATTACAGTGACTAGCTATTATAGGATTTTACTTTTAGTTGGCCTTCAACTGAGTAAATGCCGGGGCTATCTGGTATAATTGCGAGTACCTTTTTATATGCGGTGTCGAATACACGCATCTCAGGCAACGGTTGGTCAACAGGATTGGTTGTGGGTAGCAAGTCATACTTGAGGCATTGGCGACTGAATGGTAAAAGCCGAAGGGTGGTAGCTCTCATACCATCTATCAAAAAGTGCGGCGACGAAGGCATTGTGATGGCAAAGTTAAGCACGTGAGAAGTAGCATTTTCCACGAAATACTCGAGTATTATACGCCCACTCTCTTTTTCTGTGGACATGCATAGTAAAACTCTTGGTTCTTGGTTTGGCAATGAGAGTCTCACTTTGGGAACGGTGAAAGTGTTGACGATTTCGGGCTGACCCGCCCAGTGCCAGTCTAAGGTTAGGACAGATTCAGCATCAAAAGTACGCACATCACGATCTTTTCTCATAGCCTCAAACCGCAGATTGACTTTTGCTTGTTCGTTGTGAGCGAGCTCTTTATTGACTTCTTGCGCTTCTTCGAAGATAGTTATAATCGCTTCTGAAGACATACAATCAAATGTGCGTCTCTTGACCACAATGGACTCTTCACATAAATTCAGGATACTAGCACCTAGTGACCAGCAGCGTTTAATCACAGGTAGCGGCTTGCACTCATCAGTAGGAATAAAGATATTGGGCCAGCGGTCTCTTTGTACCTCTGCAGACAGGGCGAAATTTACCCGGAAGGGCTTGATCACGTCCACATCTACAACTGCGACGCCTGAAACCGGTGAATCGTTGGAATCTGTGGAATATTTAGTGCAGATCTCGATGCTGAAATTGGAGTCTGGGACATTGATGTCTGCTGTGAACTCAGAAGATTCCTTTGCTCCAATTTTGGACTCTTGTCTGAAGAACTCTACTGGCTCGCTCTTGGCACCTGGGAACTCATAGAGCGCTGTAATCAAGACGTTTGCTGGCTCATCCTCATCATTATGGATGCTAAACTTGACTTTTCTGTTTTCTTGACTGCAAAGGACGGTCGGCAGTTTGGAGGTGTCAACTTTCAGGAGTTGGGGACGGGTCAGAACTTCAACAAAACGTTGCGGAGCTACCCATTTGTGTCGTACACCACGATCAGTTAATATTTTCGTAGTTGACTTGACAAGCAGCCGCTGATCTAGATTGGGATTCAAGGCATGAATCTGTACGTCAACAAACTCGAAATCGCCAACATCCTTTGGCCAAACAGTAAACTCAAAAGTTCGCTTCTCACCGCTAAAACACAGATTGAAATTTTCTTTCATTAAGCTTTGAGGCTCGACATCAGAGTGAGTTAAAGTCACACTGGCACTAGTGAACTGGATTTTCACACTTTCCAACGTTAGCTCACCCTTGAATTTGGGATTCATTGTAAGTTGGCATGAGAGCGGCCTTCCAATAAATGCTGCATCTGTCAAAAATGCACCATTCACATCAAATAGTGGTGGCTCAATAGCTCCAATGTTTGCATTACTTGGGAGTTCACCGGTACCGGTGTAAAATAGGAAAAACTTGGCTACCGCATTCGATGGGTCCAATTTGGATAGTTTGTTAGCTAGTTGACGGTAGAGGCCCGAGTTGCTTGGTAGGGATCGAAGCGCCTGCTCATAATACTGAGCAGCCGTGCCGTACTTGTCTGTTGGTTGGGTTTCTAACCACGTTGCATATTCACATAACGCAGCAGATTTGGAGTGAGGCATCGCAGAGAAATCCTCCACTGCAAGTTCATAGCATTCTTTGGTTAACTCTGGATTTCTCGCAAGACTAGCGGCCTTTAGATATAGGAATCCAGGTCGTGGCAGAGCTCCTGCAGAGCTGCTTGATTCAGGTGCAATTGCCCAATGCTCAATGGCAGAATGTCTGAGGGTATCGGCAAACTTGCGGTACTGTTCTGCCTTCCACTGTTGGTCGTCCGATAGTGTGAGATGATACTGGAATTTTGACCAAGCGGAACCGTACCGCTGAAAATAAATTAAAAAGAGAGAGATTTTATGTGCACACATGCTTAACCACTCGTCAACACCATCCAGTACCTGCAAGCACTCGTAGGCGCTTTGATACAATCGAATGGCGCCTTCATAGTCTGCCTTGAACTCCGAGAAGATGGCTAGCTTGAGCGTGTAACGGGCTTCCCATAGATCCGATTCTTGATCTGTGGAAGCTCGTTTGTGTCTCGTCTCACGGCTACGAGCGGCAAAAAAGTCCGCTGCCTGAGCACAGAGTAGTGACCAAACTGAATTGCAAAAAGTAGAGACATCAGTGTTTTCATCGACAGCAACCAGTCCAGTACGCGGTGCGAGCCCTGTTGCCTTTCTCAAGACTGCCAATCGCTGTGAAGCGTCTGGTACACCGCATGTGTCGGCAATAACAAAAATGTGAGAGCGTGCGGACCTGAGGGCTTGACGCAATGATTCCACTTCTTTTGCAATTTCTTCATCACTCTGTTTTAGTGAAATTGTCACCACCACAGTTGTAGGGATGAGGTCTGTATACTTCCTGACCCATTCAAGAGTAAAGAACCCTGACGGGTAAAGCGGCGAATCGGGGTTTCGGGGACTTAAATTACTCGGAACTTGTTTTTCTGGGAGATTGAGGGATTGTGATACCTTGACATTGAGGTGCTGCGAGCCGGGCAGCCATGGCCCACTCTCTGTAGCACGGGATCGAAGATTGGCCACGATTTGATCAATAACAGAGGTTTCTGCAGTATATTCAAATGTGTACGATCCATCTGATTCCTCACCTCCAGCTCCCACTACGGCTACGAATGGCACAAAGTGGTTCATGGCTTAGTGTTGATTCCTACCACCACTGGATGCTCGAGGAGGCGTACGAAGTGGACCCTGGCTTTGAGTTCAAGAGTACCAAGGGCGAGAAAGTAATCGGAAACAATGTTGGACACGCAAAGATTGAAAAGAATCGAATGAAGCAGTTCAAGAAGCCCAAGTTGGAGCACAAGACCCGCGGAACATAGTTCTTCCCAGATCACGTTTAGATATAGCACGCAAGTGTGCACAGTACTACAAAAATTCACCTGTTAGTTATCTTGTGCGTATTTTTTCCTGGTGATTTGTAGGAACATTGGGTATTACCACCAAGCAGCCCAAGCCAGTATCAGGAAACGGTAAAGAAAGCTTTTACAGGAAATGAATAATCAATTAAAGAAAGAAAATCAACTTGGGAAGTTTCGCGATACTGAAATCAGAATTCTAGGTGCCAATATTGGATACCGGTACCCCCTGCTGAGTTGGGCTGGTCTGTTTTAACACATTTTTTCTTGATATACGCGAAAAAAATAGGTCTGTATTGATTAAGAGACTGAGAAAGAGTTGTTTTCTTGATAAAAACATCTACAAACTTTAAGGTTTAAGATCCAAACATGGGATTTACTACGGGACCTAATTGAAAGCCTGGCTCCAAAGTACTCTTGCTTGATTCAGCCATTTAATTTTAGTTACAACTCAATAAATATATATTCACATGTTAAATTTCTGATTTTCATTCCTTTTCACACCCCCGATATCACAGGTTCCCAGCCCCACTCTCCCATATATAAGGGTGTTTAGAAAATATGTTACTCAGCATGAACCAGGACCAGTTGGCACAGCTGGCCAATCTTTTAACGAATCTAAACTCGCCTAATAACGATGTTCGCGCTCAGGCTGAGAGAGATCTCAACTTCAACTGGGTGGACGGTACCGTGGTCAACCAAGCTGAGCTCCTACTCGGTCTCGCACATCTCGCGACGGTAGGAGAGCCAAGCTACCGCTCTTTTGCGGCCATTCTTCTCCGTCGGTATGGTATTAAATTCACGAAAGATCCCGCAGGTGCTGGTCTTGCCAGAGTTTTCGATGTTATTCCTGAGGAGGCGAAACAGCAGATCCGTCAAACTCTGTTGCAGGGGTTTGCAGCCGAGCAGACCCGGGATACGCGTCACAAATTGGCAGACACAATTTCCGAGTTCGCGCGTGATAACAAATGGCACGGTCTGTTGGAGCTTCTCGTTGAGGGCGCCAAAAACCCCAGTGCCGACATGAGAGAGGCAACATTCCGCATTTTTGCTGCATGCCCTGAACTTTTCTCCGCTGAGCAGGTTAACGACGCCGCTCGTCTGCTGGAAATGGGCTTCACGGATACCTCTCAACTTGTACAGGTCGCAGCCACTGAGACATTTTCTGCATTTTTTGATAAACTTCCAAAGGGCGCATGGCCAAGCTTCAAGCCACTTTTGCCCAGCCTTCTCAATGTTATGGAGCCTTTACGCCAAAACTACCAAGCCACTCAACTCACTTCGGTGTTGGAATCACTTATAGATCTCGCAGGTATTGCCCCCAAAATGTTCCAGCCGGTGTTTATCCAGGTTGTCGAATTCGCTTTGACAGTTGCTGCCGATTCTGAGATGGACGAAACTGCTCGTATGTCCGCACTGGAATTCTGTGTGACTTTCTCCCAACAGGCTCCTCAGATGTGCAAAAAAGAGCCTCGCTACATTGAACGCATGGTCGAAGTCACTTTGGCGATGCTTGTAGAAATTGATCCGAGTGATGAGGAGACTGCCGAATGGAATAATGATGATGACCACAAACTTAATGATGATTATGAGCAAATTCATAATGCTGCAAAGGATGCCCTCGACCGTATGGCTCTTAGACTCGACTCCAACGGGATGGTTCCACCGCTATTCCAATACATTCCCAAAATGCTGGCTAATGAGGACTGGCGCCAACGCCATGGTGCCTTGATGGCGTTGTCATCTGTTGCTGAAGGATGCCGGGACATCATGATCAATGAGCTTTCAAACATTCTCGACATGGTTCTCCCATTGTTCCAGGATCCTCACAGCCGTGTTCAGTGGGCTGCCTGCAATGCTTTGGGCCAGATGAGTACTGATTTTGCTGACCTTCTTCAGCGCCGGTACGCAGCACGCGTCCTTCCTGCATTGATTGGCAAGCTCAACAACGATAGCACATTCAGAGTTCAAGTCCATGCTGCTGCTGCCATCTTCAACTTCTCGGAAAATGCCACAAAGGACGTCTTGCAGCCTTACCTTGATGATCTTCTCAGTGGTTTGCTTACCCTTCTCCAGGGCCCCAAACGTTATGTCCAGGAGCAAGCTTTGGCTACCATCTCCATCGTTGCTGATGCAGCCCAGACTAAGTTTGCTAAATATTATGATGTTTTGATGCCGCAGCTTATGAACGTTTTACGCGCTGATACTGGAAATGAGTACCAACTCCTCAAGGCCAAGTCTATTGAGTGCTCCACTTTGATTGCATTGGCTGTTGGTAAAGAAAAGTTTTTGCCTCAGTTCCACGAGCTTGTACAAATTTTTGCAACCATTCAAGAAACCACTGACGAGGAGAACCCATGCCAAACTTACCTTGTCCAAGCATGGGCCCGTCTTTGCAAAGTGATCGGACCCGAATTCCTCCCCTATTTAAACAATGTGATGCCTCCTGTTCTCAAGGCAGCCAAATCCACGGCCGATTACCAGTTGTTGGATGATGAAGGTGCTCAAATGCTCGCGCAAAAAGAAGGTTGGGAAGTTCAAAAGTTCCATGGTCAGTACATTGGCTTGCACATCTCTGGGTTTGAAGATAAAGCCAACTGCATTGAGCGTCTAGGTGGATATGCGAGTGAGCTTGGTGCCGACTTTTTCCCTTATGTGCCGGAGATTGTCAAAGATATTGCCATCCCTTCACTCTCATTCTTCTATTTTGATGAGGCACAGATCAATGCTTGCCAACTTATTCCTCATTTAATCACTTCGGCTCAACTAGCGGCTGTGCGTAATACGGGCGACAAAATGGCCGGCAAGACTGACAAGACTGTTCTCGAAATCTGGCATGCTGTGTTTGACGAGCTCAAAAAGCTTATGGAGAAAGACGAAGTCATTTTTATTCTCGCTGAGATGCTCACTACTGTCTTCCAGTGTATCTCACTCATTGGTCCCGCCGCAGCTCCCCCTGAGGTAGTACAGCCTTTGATGGCTACCCTCGTACGCACAACCAGCGAATTGAACATGCGTGTCACAGCCCGTCAAGAAAGTCATGAGAATGATGAGTTTATTGAAGAGGATGAAGAGGAAGAGGCCGAGGAAAGCGACGAGGCATTGACTGATGCCACCAACAAATTAATGCATGTGCTTTTCAAGACCCTTAAGCAAGACTTCTTACCCTACTTTGAACAGTTCATTCCCGTTTTGACCCAGTTGCTCAGTTCATCGAGCGACAGTCTTGAGCTTGGTCTCGGAATCGTTGATGATTTGATAGAGTTCACAGGACCTGCAAGTGCAAAGTACATTGAGCTGTTCGGCGACGTGCTACTCCAATCCGTCACAGACGAGAATCCTCGCATTCGTCAGGCTGCAATTTATGGCATTGGAGTTGCCGCTCAACACGGCGGAGAGCACTACAAGAGTGCAGTTCTTAACATGACTGAGACTCTTTTCAAACTCACCTCTGCACCCAATGCTCGCAATGAAACCAACATGATGGCCACTGAGAATGCATGTGCTACTATTGCCAAAATCTTGCGTGTACACGGCGCTGCATTCGGCGATCAGATTGACGCTGCGATTGACGCATGGGTCATGACTCTGCCCATTATAGAAGATATTGAGGTGGCTACTTATGCTTATCTCTTCTTGTCTGATCTCTTAGACCAGAAGCACCCAGCAATTCAAGCACACAATGAGCACGTGTTTTTGTCAATTTCCCCTGCACTTGTTTATGGTGTGCTACAGGGTAAGGCCGCTGTGCGTGTCTTGACTGCTACAAAAAACTGGTTGGCCACAATGCCTCAGGAGCAGGCAATGGGATTATTCCATGCTTTGCCCGCAAATGAGCAGCAGGTGATTCAACAGTTGTTTCAATAATTTAGGCTTATGCATGTATTTAATAGAACCTTGTGCAGGTAGGTGCCGCATACGGGCCATCGCTAAACAATCACTATCTAAACATGTCCTCAAATGCTGACATCATTTTTTTTCCTCATCTACGATGGGACTTGCAGGACCTTCAAATAAAGTAAAAATCGGCCTTGATCCCAGAAATACTGCATGGGCAAATGATACAGGAAGATTTGGCCATCAGCAGATGCTTAAGATGGGTTGGACACCTGGTAAAGGTCTTGGATTTACCAACATTGGATCCACCTCGCATGTCAAGGTCAAGGCCAAGAGAGATAACGTCGGTTTAGGCAAAGATCTCAGTATGGATGACCAGCCTCACGGATTAGATGTTTTTCAAGCTATTTTGGGCCGCTTGAATGGTACAGAGGAGCAGGTATCACGTCAACTGGCCGAGAAGAACCGTCAAAGTGGTGTGTACCTAAATTTTGTTTCTGGCGGAGTTTTGGAGGGAACAATTGAGAAGATGCTTGATAGTCAACGCAACAAAGAGCAACTATCAGAAGAAATCGTAGAAAAGCATTCCAAAAAGTCAAAGAAGGAGTCTAAAAAGGAATCAAAGCATCACAAGAAGGCGAGCAAGAAGGCTGCTAAAGAGGCTGCTAAGGAAGCATTGAAGAAGGAAAAGAAGGCTAAAAAGGAGAAAAAGAAGGCAGAAAAGAAAGAGAAATCCAGCAGCAGTGGCACACCTACTCCCGCTCCAAGAGGAATTAGGGCCACTCGTAGCCGCTTCATTGCCATGAAAAAACAAGCAACTGCCGATGATAAAGGCCTCCAGGAGATTCTAATGAGCCTGAATTAATTAATTTATTGTATAGTAACCTATATATTACCTGCGATCTAACTCTGGCTTTCTCGCACCTTCCATGTCAACCTATGAATATGAGGTGCTTGCAGGTACTTTCGCAATTATGCCGATACTCTCCATTTGGAGACCATATCTACAAAACTCTGCACTTCTACCATGTTGAAAGGCATACGCTGAGAAATGAGTTGCTTGTATCGGCTGTAACACTGACGACCAGCAATACGCCTGCATGAACCCTGCGTCTATATATATTCCCAGATCGCAGCTGTAAGACGATCTCACAAACATGTCCAAGAATCTCTATGTCAATGGCAAAGATGGTAAACTCGAGCTTAAATCGGTACCGCTAGATGAGCTTAAGCCTGGTTTTGTTCGTATCCAGCCAAAGGCACTTGCAATCAACCCTGTCGACTGCAAAGTACTTAGCTATCAGGTAGCTATTGGCTCTGGTGCTGGCTGTGATTTCGCCGGAGTAGTAGCTGAAGTTGGATCGGGTGTTACCGATGTTAAAGTCGGCGACACAGTTGCCGGTGGTGTGCCAGGCGACGATCCCGACAATCACAGCGAGGGTGCCTTCAGCGACTCTTTTACTATCCACGCAGACTCTCTGTACCGTTTCAAAAGCCTTACTACCAATGATGCCTCCAAGATTCCTGCTGGCCCTGTGGAATCGTTTGAACAAGCTTCATCTCTCGGTATTGGTGTAGGCACTCCTGTGGTGGCCACTGAGCGCTACAACAAGGTTCCGTTCAAACGCAACTCCGTCAAAGGATGGGCACTCGTGTATGGAGCTGGCGGATCTCTTGGCTTTTACACTACTCAAGTTTACAAGTACATGGGATATGATGTTATTGCCGTGGCATCTGCTAAACACAGGGCTACCTTTGAATCCATCGGTATCAAACACCTGGTAGACTATCACGATAACGACTGGCCTGAGCAGGTCCGTAAGATCGCTGGTGACGACGTCACTCTTGCCTACGATACCATTGCATTCCCTGAAACTATCAAAGAAGTCTACAAAGCGGTATCAGATACCAAACCGGCAAGAATCCACGCTTCACTGTTCATTTCAGAGAACGATCTTCCAAACAAATCCAATGTAACTGTTGACGCGCCTCTTTGGTTCTCATTCTGGAATACTGAACGCAAGATTGGACCCTGGGTTACCGACAGTCCTGCAGAGTTCTTGGCCAAACGTCCCGAGATTTTCAAGGAGATCAACGAGTTCTTGAAGAGTGTTGTGTCTTTGCCTATTTCCGTAACTGGTGAGGGTCTCGAGAGTATTCCTGATGCGTACAAGACATCTGAGTCTGCATCTCTGGAAAAGATTGTTGTCCGTATTAAGTAAATAGATTTGAGCAATAAATGCATTCAAATATAACACACATATCGTAGCCTGCGACCAATAGATTCAATGCCTCATGCTCACAGCAATATGGAGCCCTTAAATCCATGCTGCATGCACTGCACCTCTCTAGCTGCGCCACGACCAGGTGTGGCTAATAAGCTTTGGTAATCCAGAAAAAATATTATTAAGATTTTTTCAGAGATTGAATATCTCTAATGCCTAAAGCCACCAAAAAACTTAGTGCATCGACCAAGTACGATAAACTAAAGAAACCAAAGACCAAGTCAAAGGCCAAGGAACCAGAACCAGCTACCGACGACTTTACTGGGTTCAGCGAGGGCTCCGAGTCTGAAAACGAAGGTCTTTCTGTAGAGGAGCTCGAGAAGCGTCTCGCTGATGAGGACATGCAGGTCGATGCTCCCGAATCAGCAGACGAGGGTGAAGATCTGGAAGTTGAGGAGGAGCCCAAGAAGGACAGTAAATCTGCTTCCTCAAATGAGCTCGAGCAGATCACTGTTACAGACCAGGAGGGCCAATCCTTCAGCAGCCTCAATCTCAGTGAACCTACTCTCAAGGCTATTGAAGAGATGGGTTTCAAGCAAATGACTGCTGTGCAAAGCCACACAATTCCTCCTCTTTTGGCTGGTCGTGATGTTCTTGGTGCCGCTAAGACTGGTAGTGGTAAAACACTTGCATTCTTGATTCCTGCCATTGAATTGCTTCACTCACTCAAATTCAAGCCTCGTAACGGTACTGGTGTTATCATCGTTAGTCCCACCCGCGAGCTGGCCCTTCAAATCTTTGGTGTCGCCAAGGAGTTGATGGCTCACCACTCTCAGACTTGCGCTATTGTCATGGGAGGTGGTCAAAACCGCCGCCAAGAGGCTGATAAGTTGGTTAAGGGTGTTAACTTATTGGTTGCCACTCCCGGTCGTCTCCTCGACCATTTGCAAAACACTCAGGGATTTGTATTCAAGAACTTGAAGGCCCTCGTAATTGATGAAGCTGACCGTATTCTCGAGGTGGGTTTCGAAGAGGAAATGCGTCAAATCATTAAAATTTTGCCTAAAGAAGGACGTCAGTCTATGCTCTTCAGTGCCACTCAGACTACCAAGGTAGAAGACTTGGCCCGTATCTCTCTTCGTAAGGGTCCCCTTTACATTAATGTGCACCAGGAGAACGAGCACTCCACTGCTGATGGTCTTGAGCAAGGCTACGTCGTTTGCGATAGTGATAAACGGTTTTTGCTTTTGTTTACTTTCCTTAAGCGTAACCGCAACAAAAAGACCATTGTGTTTTTGTCCAGCTGTAATAGCGTCAAGTACTATGGAGAGCTGCTTAATTATATTGATATGCCTGTGCTTGACTTGCACGGTAAACAGAAGCAGCAAAAGCGTACAAACACATTCTTTGAGTTCTGTAACGCTAAGGAGGGTACTTTGATCTGTACTGACGTTGCCGCTCGTGGTCTCGATATTCCCGCTGTTGATTGGATCATTCAGTTTGATCCTCCCGATGACCCTCGTGACTACATCCACCGTGTCGGTCGTACTGCTCGTGGTGCTCAGGGCAAGGGCCGTTCCTTGATGTTTTTGACTCCCAGCGAGCTAGGGTTCTTGCGTTACCTCAAGAATGCCAAGATCCCTCTTAATGAGTACGAGTTCCCTGCTAACAAAATTGCAAATGTCCAGACACAGCTGGAGAAGCTCGTTTCCTCCAATTACTGGCTCAACCAGAGCGCCCGTGACGGCTACCGTTCATACCTTCAAGCATACGCTAGCCACTCACTCAAGACTGTCTACCAGATTGACAAGCTGGATCTAGTCAAGGTCGCCAAGTCATTCGGGTTTAGCACTCCCCCCAAGGTCAATATCACTATTGGCGTTAGCAGCAAGAGCGACCGCAAATATCGCAAGGAAGGTCACAAGGGCCGTGAGGGAAAGCGTGATAACCACAGCAAACGTATTCGTGCTTAAGTTAGGCTTCCGCTTAATGATAGACTCAGTTAGAGGAGTATATGTTTGTATATAGTTTATTTATAAATATTACGCTATTCGAGAAAATCAACATACTGTTGCTAATTCGCCTAGATTTATGACGGGGATGCTGTGAAATACGGTAATATAATGGCACGGTAGTTAACGTAGCGTTCACAGAAGCTCACATACAGGAAGCCACATAAAGCAAGGTATACCTAAAAATCCGACTTTTATGAATATAGTTATTATCGCACTCATTACTGAATGCATTAAACGTTCTAGATAGTCATGGAGTTTGTGGCTGGAGGAATATATTGATCTTGAAACAAAAGTCCCAACTCTATTCGTGATGGCGTGAGGACTGGCTTTAACGTGCTCTCCAAAAGTGCCAAGACCCTAGGCTCGACTCCAATTGAAGTCTAGTGAGTTTCACATGAAATCAGTTGGTTACAGGATATATATGTTTACAATTATGCGTACTGTGGTGGCTGGGCGTAACTTGAGCTGAAACCAGAGTCGTTTGATTTTCTACGGGTAATTATTGTTCGGCTAATTGTTGGTACGGCACTGGGGTCAGAAAATATCTCTTCCCCGAACTGAAACCTGTCGTGACCAGCGCCGTGTTGAGTAATTATTATCGCTCTTGGCGCTCGAGTGCTGTTGCGTGTAAAATTAGTTTAAAAAAGCTGGGGATATGCTTTGAAGATCAATCACTTATAATAACATTGTGTCGGATGCTATTTTAACCGGAATTAACTCTGATAAGCATCTAGATGTACGCACATGAATACACCCCCCACGCGTTCTGTACTATATAAAGGATATGCTAAAGCGTATGTTGCACTAGTGTATAGTTTAGGATAGCCCTCTAAGGGGATATTAAAGCTTCAAATAGCTTGTGTTTGGAATAGGCTTGTGTTCTCATTATTTCGACATTGTACAGATTCTATATTTAAATACACTCAGGGCCCACTCAGCCACTGCTCGCTACTCATATGCTTTAAGCGGCTCAATGCTCTTGCAAATGCAAACATTTCCTCAGCTCCACTGAAGTTTTTCATCTCTACAATATCGCCCTCTTTACCGGACGTCTTGAAAACTACCTCATTAGTCTTGGGGTCAATTGTAAGATGGTCGGTGTTGAAAAGCAAGTCCCAAGGCTTTGCAGCTTCGGCCGCAAATTTAGTGTGGGTATCATAGACGGCGTCCAAGAATGTGATGAAGCGACGGACAAGATCGGTCTGTTCAAGCGACATGGTGGGGATATCGGTCATGACAATTGCTTCAAAGTTTTTACAGATTTCAAGGTAATCAGCAGCAGAGCGGAAAGTACCACACATCTCCATAAAAGTGAATTGGGCAACTTTGCTACCGGCACACTTGGGAATAACGACGGGGCGACCCCACGTCTCTAGAATGCGGTCAGTGCTTACTGGCTCACCCTTTGCGAAGTATTCAAACCATTTATTGGCATGTGACTCGGCATCTTTAGCATTCTGTTCGGGTGTTTTCTCAGGGCTGTTGAAATAGTAGCAGCCAGACTCAGGTCTCGGAAGTTTACGATAATCAACAGGGGATTTGAGAAATTGAATATGATTTCTGGCTTCAATCATGCGAATACAAGGGATAAAAGACTCACGTTGAACACCGTTCTTGTACAAATCATTAGGCTCACGGTTCGAAGTAAAAAATGTCACAACACCGTTTTCGTAGAGGCCCTGGAAGAGCGAACGCAGGATCATTGCATCAGCTACATCAATAACTTGAATCTCGTCGAGGCACAGGACGTTGGCTTCACGAGCAAGCTTTTGGGCAATCTTAGCCATTGCGTCAACATTCCCGTACTGTTGTTTAATATGAAACTCTTCATGATGAATTCCTTGCATAAAAGCATGGAAATGCACTCGCTTTTTTGTTAGATGTTCGGGAACAGTGGTGTAAAACATGTCCATGAGCATAGTTTTGCCACAGCCAACATCTCCATACATATAAATACCTTTTGGGCCGTACTGAGCAGCTTTCTTGAAAAATCTAAAGAGAGCAGGTTTTCCAGGGTGAGGTTTGTAGTTTAGGAGGTCCTCGTAAACGACGTTGAGCTGATTTAGCGTCTTGCGCTGGTACTCGTCCGATCTGATTAGTCCCTTTTTAACATTTATATCATACTGCTCGAGTGGCGAATGCGTAGCGTATGTTCTAATGCACCTAAACGCTCTCCCCAATTTGAGCATTTTTGTGTGGTTAGGAAAAGCCGGGGGTGGCGAACGAGGCGGGGGAAATATATGTGCCAATATTAAGGACCGGAAAGCCATTTCACGGGTCATATTTCAGCACTTGAAGCCTTTCACAGCTCATTTTTTTACAAGTTTGCATAAACATTCCTTGCTATTCCACACAACCGATAATGAGCTCTAGCATATGAGGGGTCACCTGTCACCTGTCAATAGCCAAAACCAAATCTAGCATAATACCCCAAAATCTAGTATCTTTAGAAACTACGGATATCCGATAGAATTACAGTTATATCTCGCATCCAGCTGAATTTAATCAGAAATGGTCATAGTCAGGCAGCTGATTATTATAGGGGCACGCGCCTTAACGTAAACATACTAAGCACGCGAGAGTAAGGCATGTGGCTATTCATTCCGCGGGAAAAATCTATATTTAGACATACCTCATGAGGAATGAATGGTTTACATGGGTATTTAAAGACAAATTTATCAGCCTGACACCCACTAAATCATTTGAACTTTGTGGCTATCGACTAAACTTGTCAAAAAGCCATATTTTAGTGTAGTCATCAGTCAAAGTAGTCTACGGAATTTCTGAACAAGCGCTGTGTGATAATTGTAGCAATGCCTACCATAACATCCTACTGTGCTTTAACGAAAAAATACGAGGCTATATTACGAACGTAAAGGACCGAGTATGCACGGCATGAGATAAGGCTCAACGCTTAACTTCAAGTGGAGCACTAGCCGCATGCGGATTGCTCCGGATGTGGCCCAGTCATATCCAATTATATGCATGCCTAGATAATGTTACGCGTAACATTGAGAATGTTTGTTTATGCCAGAATAACAGCGGGGATTGGCTGTACAACGTGACGGATGTTACTACATGTAAGATGCACTCAAGCACTGTCGACCATCTCGCTCAGAGCTATTTTAATCTCCACCAGTGTAGGACATTTTTCCAGATTGGAACAGCGATCATGCATACTCTGAAACGGCTTATGTCAACCCTGGCATTGAATTCGTCTTTGCATTTCAGGACTAGCAGTGCTAACGAGCAGTTTAGAACAAGAGCAGCCAGTCGTAGCTCATAGTATAACCACATATAACGCGTTCGCGGATTACCACGAGATCTGAGGAGATGGAACTACAAAGTTCGTTTAGAGGTGCATGCATATGCGGGCAACTATGCAAGTACCGACCATATGATGCGCGGCACCAGGACCATCCTTGAGCCAGAGGGGTACAGGCCATTGGAGAATTTGTACCACGGAATTGACCAGAACTCGGCGGTAAATAGAAATTTAGAAAGTATATCTAGATATTTAATCTGAAACTTTATATTTAAGCAAATTATTAGGTTATTTACGCTTATGTTGGCGCGTTTGTTTCGTTAATTGATACCACTATCGTTCATGCACGATTTGTCCGTATACCCCAGGGGATGCATAGCATATGTGTAATGTACCAATTTGGTTAACCGAATTCGTGAATAGTTGGACCAATTTTAAAGACTAGCCCGCCATTGTAGGCATCAAGCCACTGCTGGAATGAATATGCATGTCTCAGACTACAAGGCCGGCTATGCACGCTTGAAAAAAAGTGTTGTACAGGGGCATATACCCTAACCCACTCCAAATTCCGCTGGCACTATTTTTAATGGCGACGCTCCCCAAAGTGTGACTCCGCTTGCGCTTTCAGAAGTTGAAATTTACAGGGTTGCTGACCAGTCGACAAACTCAGAAAGTCTATCTAGTAACCACAAAAGGTAAGTGTTTGCAATTAACTAGAGAGATATGTTGCTGCGCTCAAGCTATGCACAGGAGTATTATATTGGCTGGGCGCGTGTCCCAGATTTGGCACACCATTCTGTGGCAGGTTTCAGTTCTTTCTTGAATTGAACGAAAGCCCAAAGAGTGAGGTTAAAGTGGTTGGTCCGGCTACTTTTGGGTGAATCAAGGGGTGGCGCAGCTGCGCCGCTTATGCCGAAGGGGTGAAAATACGAGATGGAAGTGGAATGTTATGGGTCATATGTTTGAAATAATAACATTAAAGCTCGAACTTTTCAAAAGTTTTATGTTCTACACTTCTATTTTGGTCTAACCATTGTTTAGCCGCCTTTCCTTGTACGACGCTGACCTGATCATGGTCGTTTCATGACTAATTAGGCAAGTGCTGTGCAGATGCTGAGGTGAGCTTTTAACGCACCCAAGTAATACTTGTTCGCTTGATCCCCCACAGAACGCCCAACCCGTTTGACTCGATACCCTCGGTGCCTAATACCCACGCCAGCTATTTGATACTCCTTGCTCGCTTTTGTGTTTGCACTAATTATTTCTCGCGTTCAATAATCGACAAAACTAACAAAGGCTATTAAGTTACCCGCTGCTTTTTCTATCAATCAAAATCTGTCAGGTATTTTCAAAGAATTCTCTGATTTCTCGCTCTTTTTTATTTGATTTTGATTTACAACAATGAAAGCCGCTTCTATTTCCGTTTTATCGCTGCTCACTTTGGCAGCTGCGCAAAATTCGACCTCTACTCAAAGACCTGAGAGTACTGAGACTCCAGGCAACTTCTTCTCGCAGCTCATGAGTGACCTGTTCTCTTCAACAGTCTCCTCCACAACTGCTCAGACCGTCTTGTCTTCGTCATTCTCTTTGCAGCCTGTTACAAGTGACACAACCAGCGACGCTCCTAGCACGAATCCCGTTGCTACTTCTTCAGCGTTTGCTGCTACTTCCTTGACAGTGTCTAGCGAAGATGAGGTTCCCACAGTAGTACCTTCGACATCCGTTGAAAGCGTATTTTCCTCCACTTCGGAGCCCAACCAATTTCCCACAACTTTTGACCAGACTTCTGAGCCCGCATTTACCTCACAAGAGCCCTCAAGCTCTTCTGTTGAGACTGTGTACGACTCTACTACAGTGAGCACATCATCGACTGTTCGCACTACCGCAACTACAGAACAGACTCAGGCTCAGAGTGCTACTAGCGAGCCTGCTCCTGAGACGCCTACTACTTCGTCCACCGTTGCACCTGCTCCTACTTCAGAGGCTAGTCCTAGCTCATCCACTTCCAGCAGCAGCAGCAGCAGTAGTAGTTCAGTTAGCAGCAGCACCAGCGTTGCTTCTACTTCTGAGGTGCCTCAGCCAGTTCCTACTAGCTCTTCGAGCACTACAGAGCAATCCTCCTTTGTTCCTACAACTAGCTCTACTGAGTCCAGTCAAGCCTTGACTTCATCCTCTTCTAGTAGTGCTGAGCCTGCTACCAGCTCTAGTTCGACTAGCTCAAGCCTCAGCAGCTCTTCTATTGTCAGTTCGAGCTCAAACACTGCCGTTGTGCCCGGTGGCGATGGCACTAGGGCTGGCCCCACATCTCAAGCAACTGCTACTTCTGAGGCTTCCAGCACTTCTGAGGCTACATCTGCATCTGCATCTTCATCTGAAACTGGTTCAGGCTCTGATAACACTAATGGCCAAAGCGTTGTTTCTACCGGCGTTCAATCAAGCGCTGCTCAGCCCAGCTCTACTATCGCTACTGGCTCCACTACTGCTGAAGCTCCCCAGACAAGCTCAACTTACAGCTCTCAAACTACGTCTGTGGCTAGCTCCTCTTCGGGTTCAGACACTGGCGTCGTTCCTGCTGGTCAGTCCACTGCGGTAGCATCTTCTGCTCAAACAGGTAGTGCAACTGGCGTTCAGTCTACTAACACCGGTGCACCAACCAGTGCAGCTACTGCAACTAGCGGATTCTTTAGCAGTGGTGCTATTAACACCGTGAGCACCGCGGTACAGAGCTCTGCGGCTGTCGATACTAGCAGTGGTGCTGGTTCCTCCTCAGTAGCTATTTCCACTGAGCCGATCAACTCATACGCACCCTCTACAGTGGTACCCTTCTCCAGCTCTGGTTCTGTTTCAAGCCTCTCCTCGGCATTGTCTAGTGAAGCAGTTCCTTCCACTGGCACCACTGTGGGCACTTCCGAAGCACCCATCCCTATTCCAACCAGCAGTGTTCCCACCTCTGCGGTCACCTCTTCTGGCGTGCCTGTATCGAGCAACTTTATTCCCAGCTCTGAACCAGCCCCTACTTCTCAGGCTATTCCCAGCTCTGAACCCGTTGCTAGCTCTCAGCTAATCCCCAGCTCCGAGCCCGTTCCTAGCTCTGTTCCAGTTCCCAGCTCCGAGCCCGTTCCTAGCTCTGAACCTGCTTCTAGCACTGTACCAGTTCCTAGCTCTGTACCTGTCCCCAGTTCTGAACCAGCTCCTAGCTCTCAAGCTCCTGTTAGCTCTGAACCTGTTCCCAGCTCCGAGCCTATCACAAGCTCTGCATTGCCCATTTCATCATCAGCAGTTCCAACCACCTCTAGTGCTATTGTGATTCCCCCTACCACTGAGGCTACTTCTAGTCCAGAGGTTTCTACTGCATCTGTTCCCGAGCCTAGTAGCCGCCCGATTGAGAGTAGTACTTCTGAAATTTCTTCAGCTATTGAGTTTACTCCCGTCCCGGCCCCCACTACTACTGAGTCTAGTGCTGAGCCTGTCACCTCTGACTGGATCTGGTCTACCTTGAGTACCCCTGAGTCCAGCTCACTCCCTGAGATCAGCTCTACTCTTGAGTCTTCAACTGGATCTGCTTTGCTGCCATTCATTCCTACCTCTTCAGCAGACTCTTCTGAGGTTTCATCCGAGAACCCTGCCACTCGCTCTACTAGTCAGGCTCCACCTGCTGGTACCACCGAGGTTGCCACCAGTGCCGCTGCTCCTACTCCCTCTACAGCAGTTGCCCCTACTACTGAGGTCATTCCTGCCAGCAGCGTTACACCTGCTCCTACTACGCAGGCTCCTACCCCTACTGGTGCTCCTTCTGCATCTAGTCAGGTCAATTGGCTCCCTACTACTCTTATTACTATGGCACCCACCTCGACTACCAGCGACTCTACTGATTCTAGCTATCCTACTGAGACTGGTACTGAAAGTGCCACTCAAAGCACAATGCTTCCTCGCTTCATTGCCCCAAGTGCTATTCCCAGCCTTGGTAGCAACCGTGAAAGCTTTACTGTTGGCTTCAAATACGCACTCAACTATCCTTTCTTGGTAAACAACAGTTTGGCTGCTGCTCAAGTCTTTGAATACCTTCCCAAGGGTCTTGCCTATGGTGTTGACCGTGACGAGAGTGAGTTCAGCATGGTTTCTATTACTCCTTACCAAAGACCTGGCTACTTGGCATCTATGGCTATTGTGTACGTGCCACGTAATGTTGTGGATTCTCTTCGTGCTGCCTTGAACGACACCAACGATAAAATCTATCAAAACCCTGATGGTACTACCAACACTCTCATGAGTTTAATTGACCGCGACATTCCTTGGGATGCGGACGCTGGAAATGATTCCCGCGATAGCAACTCTGACAGTAGCTCTGGTGGCAGTGCCAACGCGGGTTACAATGGTTCTCTGGACTCTGCAGAGCAGCCTAATATGCAAAAGAGTGCCTCAGGTCGTACTGCTGGTATTGCCTGTGGTACTGTTGCCGGTGCCTTGGCATTTGGCTCCTTGTTGTTGGCGGCCACGCGCCGTTACCGCAAAAGGGTCGCTCTTGATGGTGACGACTTTGATGAAAACAGTTCGTACCATGATGAGTCTGATACCAACACAATGGCTTCTCGCGGCTCAATACATTCCATCTTGCCTCAACAAGGTGGTAATTATGGGTTCGAACAAACACACGCACAACCTCATCAAGGGCCCGCAATTTCACAGCCAGTAATGAGTGAGAACAGCCTGGGATGGCTATAATTTTATTAATATCTATATATTTTTGCTGTATAATACCCTTAATCACTACGCTAATTAACATTCTTGTCTTGAAAGCTATGATGCGACACACAAAAGTTGACTCTGTGAGAGATAATGATAATTTAGAGATAATTTTACATCAAAGGACGGCCCATACCAGGAAAAAGCAGATCCAAATTAAGACAAAGAACGCGATCCATTCCTTGAAACCAATGCCATGTTCTCGTGACGTCACTAGCAATCGATTCATTGTGCTTTTGACCCGAGATCTCGCTTTGTCGAACTGCTCCTCCATCGAGCTCAATAATGTAGTACCATCGCGAACCTCAACACCAATTTGAGATGAAATGCCCTTGAGAACACGTAGTTTTGCCGTCAAACCGTCAATCTGCTCATCATGCTGTGACTCAATCTGTTGTAACACGCTGTCACTGTAGCTTGAGCTTTGGCTTTTGTACTTGGGGGTTTCTGGACGCATCATATGTGACGGGTTGTATTGATCTACACTCTGAAATAGCTGTGTGCGTTCCCGTTGATGAGCATTCTGACCATTGTAGGCAGTGCTCATGTTGGACGGCTTTGTCACAACTTTTTTCATCTTTTCTTCATGAACTGGTGGGACGCGGTGCGAGTAGGAATTCTCGCAGGCTGCGTTTACACTGCTTTTTATGAATATAAAAGGGTATCAGCCCCTAAACCGCCAAAGACGGCGCCTCGCAAAGACAAGAAAGTTTTTGCAGTTGACTATACCCAAGACAAGCCCAATGCAAAGAAATCCTCTAAACCACGTAAAGTTTTCCGCAGAACCGAGAAGAAAACAGATGGTGCTTCCACAGGATCAAACATGATTATTTTTTATTCTACATTGACTGGCTCAAGCGAGAAAACTGCCAAAAAAGTTCAACAACGTCTCAAGAGCGTAATGAAGACAGAGCCCCAACTCATAAACCTTGATTATGCTGATGATTTGGACGAATATTTCCTCAATCCAACAAATTACAAGGGATACATTTACCTTTTAGTGGTCCCTTCGTATGAAACAGAGTCCCCGCTCGATTTCTTCATTGAGTCCCTCAAGGAAACCTACAATGATTTTAGAGTGGACTCGAGACCTCTTCACAAACTCGCTGGATTCTCTGTATTTGGATTGGGTGACTCTGAAGGATGGCCCGAGGAGTCCAAGTTCTGTTATCAGGCTATTCAAGTCGATAAGCTACTGGGTAAATTGGGATGCACCCGTATCTTCCCCATGGGAACTGCTTGCGTTAAGACCTCCCTAGATGCTAATCTCCAAGAGTATATGGAGCACTTGGTTGATGAACTCGAAAACCCCAGTGAGCACCCTCAAGCTGAAATTGTAGATAGTGACGATGAAAACGAAAACGAAGACGGGGTGATGGATGTCGAGGATATCGGTAAAGCTATTGACAAGCCCACTAAGCAACAAGACATTGCTAAAGAAATGGTCGCTAAGGATTCCCCTACTCATAAGGCTTTGACCAAACAGGGATACACTGTTGTAGGATCGCACTCTGGTGTCAAAATCTGTCGCTGGACCAAATCTGCACTTCGAGGTCGTGGATCCTGCTACAAGTATGCATTTTATGGTATCAAGTCTCATCTCTGCATGGAAACCACTCCCTCTTTGTCTTGCTCCAACAAGTGTGTATTCTGCTGGCGGCATGGTACGAATCCAGTAGGAACCACGTGGAGATGGCAAGTTGATCCTCCTGAGGAAATCCTCAATGGTGCTCTTGAGGGCCACTACAAGAAAATCAAGCAGATGCGTGGTGTCCCGGGAGTTCAGGCTGCCCGCTTCGCTGAGGCATTCCGTGTTCGTCACTGTGCTCTATCGCTTGTTGGAGAACCAATTTTCTATCCTCACATCAATGAGTTTTTGGCCATGCTTCACGAAAAGCACATTTCATCTTTCCTCGTTTGCAATGCTCAGCACCCAGCAGAGTTGCGTGCTCTTAAACGTGCCACACAGCTTTATGTCTCAATTGATGCTAGTGATAAAGAGTCTCTTCGTAAAGTTGACAGACCTCTCCACCGCGATTTCTGGGAGAGAATGATGGAATGCTTGGACATCATCAAGGAGAAAACCAACCAACGTACTGTCTACCGCCTAACTCTCGTTAAGGGATTCAATGCCGATGAAGTTGAGGGTTATGCCGACTTGGTCGAGAGAGGTATGCCAGCGTTCATTGAGGTCAAGGGTGTAACCTTCTGTGGTAATTCTGCAACCCAACAGTTGACAATGCAGAATGTCCCCTTTTATGAAGAGGTACAGATGTTTGTAGAGGCACTGAACGATGAGTTACAACGCCGTGGTCTCGACTATGATTTGGCCACTGAACACGCACACTCTTGCTGTGTTTTACTCGCTCAAGGTAGGTTCAAGATTGATGGTAGATGGCATACGCACATTGACTATCCGAAATTCTTTGAGCTGCTTGAATCTGGTAAAGATTTTGGACCAATGGACTATATTGCTGAAACTCCAGCATGGGCTTACTATGGATCGAAAGAGCAGGGATTCAACCCTGAGGATGTGCCGCATCGCCGTGGTAAACCTGTGTAGTAATTTATTCTTAATATCTCTCAAACAGTTTAGATATAGAAAGCGGTTTGAAGTAACCACCATTTTGTTGCAATACCATCAAACAGCTAGCGCCAAAACTGTTTGTGAGCCGTCAAGTGCGTATTTTCATATAATGTCGAGACATCAACAATGGCACTAACATTGGTCGAGAAAAATGACAGAAACATAAAGTTCAAGCATTGTAGGCTCGAAAAAAGAGAGAACATGGCGCAATGAGCTAGTTTCTACTGAAATTGCCGCAGGCAATAGCGGCAGCGGGATTTTTTTTTCTGCCCTCAATATACTGCGAGTAATGCACAAATAACGCAACCTGTACTAACTAAGATACACAAAACTTAATCTTTTAAAAACACTCAACTTTTCAAGTGCCACCACGAGCAGCTGTGTGCAGGCATATAACGCGGCACGCGTTCGTCATCCAACATCAACATGAGAATCGCTTTGATACACCCTGATCTGGGTATTGGAGGAGCTGAAAGACTTGTCGTTGATGCTGCCCTTTGTTTACAGAAATCTGGCCATGATGTTACAATTTTTACTTCGCATCACGACCGTGGCCACTGTTTCAACGAAACAGCTGATGGCACTCTCAAAGTTATCACTCTAGGCAACACAGTCGTGCCCCGCAATATTCGCAACAGACTTTCGATTATTTGCGCAACCCTTAGACAACTTCATTTGACATACTCGCTGTCTCATTTGGGCGTCGACTTTGATGTGATTATTGTGGATCAGTTGAGTGCTTGCATTCCGTTTTTGCGTCTTGCATTCCCCAATGCTCGCATTCTGTTTTACTGCCACTATCCCGATCAGCTGCTTGCACCTCATAAGACACTTTTGCAGAAAGTTTACCGTACACCTTTCGACTGGTATGAGAAGCAATCGACGCTTTTGGCCGACGAGATTGTAGTCAACTCCAAATACACTAGAGGAGTTTTTGAAAAAACTTTCAAAGTTGACCTCCATCCCTCTGTTTTGTACCCAGCTGTTGACCTTGAGTACAGCGCTCCCCAGGACTTTGCCTCTAAGCGCCAAATTGAGCGGATTCCATTTCCTTATTTCCTCTCTATTAATAGATTTGAGCGCAAAAAGAATATTGAGTTGGCCATCGAGGCATATGCCACTCTATTGCATGCCCACAAGGATACCCGCGACTCTGTGCTAATCATTGCCGGTGGCTACGACGAGCGTGTGCTTGAAAATGAGGAGTACCTCAAGGAACTTCGCGCCTTGTGTCAAAAGTACCGCATGGGCTCCATGATTTGTTTGCCTAATATGATGATTGACTACCAGGAAAGCGTTCGCGTTTTGTTTGTTCCCAGCGTTAGCGAGAGCAGAAAACAATTGCTCATTAAAAACGCACGTATGCTGCTTTATACCCCCGAGAATGAGCACTTTGGTATTGTACCTTTGGAAGCAATGCGCGAAGGTACACCAGTCCTTGCCACATCCACTGGTGGACCACTGGAGACTGTGGAGGATGGAGTTAGTGGTTTCCTGCGCAAACCCGACGACTACATGGCATGGTACAATGTATTGGGCTATATGCTCAAGGAGGCTTCGCCAGAAGAGCTTGCGCGCATGTCGAAAGCAGCCAAAAAGCGCTGTGCTATGTTCAGCATTGAGCAGATGCAAGAGCAGCTCGACGAGCTCATCAAAAAGACTGTTGCAGTTAAGCGCAACCCAAGCGTCGAGCAAGCTCTCAGACTTAAGGTGCAGGTCGGTTGTGTTGCTACTGTATTGTTTATGGTGCTTGGTCTTTTCGCACTTTATGGCGTTTACCTTATACTAGCATGGGTTTGGCCATACTTTTACATGACAATTTCTTGGTAAAATTGTCACTGTCTCGCGTTCATATAGACGGTCTGAGGGTTCTGTGAACCCCGTAACTGGCTCATACGTGCGTTCCAAAACATCCTTGTATTCACATAGGTAATGCATATGCTAGATAATTATAAACTCCGGGTAGCTACTTAGCTTGCAAAAACTTGTACCTGCCTGCAGGCTGCAATGTTATTTCCTTCGCTGAGCTTGAGCTTGAGCTGCTGCTTCCTGTCTTTTCTTGAGTGCAGCCGCCTTGTGCGACTGAAGTCGCTGAGAGGGAGACCTCACAAACTGTAAATTATAGGGTGGCTCACTGCAGAATGCAAGTGCACGACCGAAAATCGCATCACCGCTTGCATTGAGCTCGTGGGGAAGCATAGCTAGTGATAGCATTTCTTTAAGCCGAAACTGATTCCGTGTCCTCGTAGGAAACAGAACCTTGCGGTCTAGAGGGGTGCAGTGGCTGTTACAGATACCGTCCATGATTTGCGTAAACTCACGTTCTGGAGTCAGAGCCTCCTCTTCAGGTTCCGACTCTTGCTGAGCTTCCCTTGTGGAGATCGATGCTTGTTTGACAATGTTTGAGCGCTGGTATTGAAGTAAAAGCGTGTCATACGGCTGGGATCTACCTTGGACTGCCCTTTTTGCACCCATTGGGTGGGCTTTACAGGTTAGGGAGCGTGCACATGGTTGTCCGGTAGATGCGTTCAGGACACCGCACTGCTTATCGATATTAAATGCAGCTTTTTGTTTGGGTTTAGGCTTGGGCTTTTGCCTTTTAGGCCTTTGAGCCTGAGCCTGCTGTTCAGTTTTCCGCTTTTTGGGCTTTGTTTCGATATCGCTTATGTCTGTTTGATTTGTGGCGTCAGATGTGGCGTCAATGGACGCGCGAGTGCCATGCAACGAAGAACGACGAGCAGGGGCTCGGGTGCACGAAATAACGTGCTGTTGAAATACTTGAGCCAGCAATGGCCGACTACAATGAGTGCAAATTAATATTTGTTTTTGATGGTGTAACGGAAAAGGCGTTGTTAGCAATGCGCGATCCTGCGCGCATATCGTGGGTCCGCTACCGGCCCTATTGGTGTTGGGATTTGCAAAATTAATGTTTCGAGCAGCTTGGCGCCAATCACCAGGAGGCTTGAATTGTGGTGATGGTTTTGTTGATGCCTGCGGCGCCGCTTTGGCCCGCTCTATAATGCTGGGGCCAAACAAGTCCATGCGTTGGTCGGTCCAAAGAGATGTTGGTCGAGCGACCCTGAATGTTAGTCACGTGAGCGAAGGGCAGCAAAGGAGTCGTGCAGACCTAAAGTCTAATCAATATAGTATTAAAAAGATATCTCTTTTCAAACTCGTTAATTACCACGAAAAAAAAAGAACTATGCAAGTATTCTTGTGTTGTAAACAAAGTTGACTGAACCAAGTGTACTTGAGGGTTCTTTTGATCTGCACGTGCGTGAGGGTGGGTAACAGTGAAAAAAGGGGAGGGCTGGAGGGGTCGGGTGAAAAAAAATCACTAAGTGCAAGCGATATGTACGTAAACTATATTTAGTTATTTCGATGGAATTCGCATGAAATTTTTCAATTCTTGTATATTTATCTGCACAATTCCCCTACGATTGGATATTTGTGGTCCATACAGTGAGGCTACGTAATACGCCTCTGTAGATCGACGACTAATCACAGAATTCCGGCACCCTTGCGTGGCTTCTGTGGCTGTCTTGCCTCGTGGCGATGGGGCGGGGAATTGGGGCAACTCCCAATCCACCAAATCTCTGAAACTGGCTCGTTCAGAGAATGTGATGAAATCAAGAAACAGGGAAGAAACCTGCGGTGCTGTTTCGGCATCTGCGGCCTAACCGGAACGAATTTACTGCATTTTTTGCCAGGCCCTAGCCCTAGTGCATCAAGACTTATATATACGGGGGGTGTGGCGGCGACGCCTCCCCTTTCCAAATCACTTTAAACAATTACTTCGCCAATCCCATCCAGTAGTATATTTCCGTTTGAGATGCGTGTAAACTCTGCTCGTGAAACCGCACTGGCGGCCATTGATGATTCGGTAGAGGACACAAAGCTCATCTCCGACGGAATCACCAAGTCCAACAAATGCGGCGAGTGTGGCAAAGAGTTTCGTCGCGTCTACGATCTCAATCGGCACCAAAAACTCCACTCTGGCGCCAAGCCACACCAGTGCACACGCTGTAGCAAGCGATTCTCACGCGCAGATGCGCTCATTCGTCACATGAGGCCAATGGGTTCGTGCGCCCAACGGTTCTCCATGCAAACTGCTCAGGCCGCGTCTGGTGACCCCGCAGCGGCAGTAACGGCAGTACTTGACAATAAACCTTTCAACAACAACTTGTCGCTATCCCCCACAAATGTTCGTAACCATTTTGTCCCACTAGTGAACCAGGTTCCCAACAACATGCGTCCAGAGGAAATCAGTGCACTGATAAATCGTTGTCAATCACTTGAACAACGCGTTAATATGCTTGAACAGCGTATGAACAGGGCAGAACATCGGATTAATAGGCTCGAAATTGCCAAGAGCGAGCATGAGCGGTTGAAGGAGGAGTAATCCTATTTAATTTGTGGTAGATGGCAGGCTACTTTTTCTCTGCTTGAACATATGTTTATCCAGAAAACTTATATTATTTAACATTTAATCGGATTTAATCAACTGAACTTTTAGCCTTTTGCCTTCTCGCTCAGACTTTGAGTTTTTCCCATCCTCTCATGTCAGCTGCTTCTGCACCAGGTCTGGGGTCAACATTCAGACCGATCCCTCCCGACAGAGGTTCGTTTCCAGTTGATCACGACGGTCAATGCTCGCATTTTGTGCAAAAGTACCTCCAATGTGTTAAACTCACAAAGGGCGAGAACGCACCGAACTGCAGAGCTCTCGCCCAACAATACCTTCATTGCCGCATGGAGAATGATTTGATGGACAAAGACGATATGGAGAATCTGGGATTCGCCAATCTGAAAAAGTAATCAACGCTTGCGTCCTGGTTCCCAGCTTTGGGTGGTCTACCAGTGCCAACTGGGCCCCTCTATTTGAAATGCTTTATATATATTCATAGCGATTCAGTGTACATAGTCAAATTAAAAATAAAGAAAAGACGAGAAGACTACCTCTTTTAAACTCTATCTTAAACTCTATCTGTGCATCTGTATATAGGGTCAACTAAAAGTCTGTGTGTTTACACCCATCGGTCAGCAGCATGATATACAGCGCGCGACTCGCGTCATTTCGCAAGAAACGCCAATGGCGTGGCCATATTCCCGCTGCAGATATGGCAAGAGCAGGTTTTATTTTTATTCCCACGGAAGATACCCCCGATAACTGTCGTTGCTTTTGCTGCAGCGTTGAGATCAGCGGGTGGGCCGCAGAGGATGACCCGTTGGTAGAGCACTTGCGTCACAGTCCAGAGTGCGAATGGGCTCGAGTTTTAGGATTGAGAGACCACACCGTTACGGACCGTCTCGTGACATTCACTAGCTGGCCACACCCCACTCGCAATTTTCGCCCCTCGCCACTGGCACTCGCCCAAGCAGGCTTCTTTTATAATCCAGGTTACAGTGGTGATGATGCTACCGAGTGTGCCTACTGTGGTGTATGCCTAAACAAATGGGCCGCCGATGATATCCCCCTTGAGGAACACCGAATGGCTAGTGAGGGCTGCGAGCATGTGTTGCGTTGCTTTGAGACGAGTTCACTTGTCGAGAGCTCACACGTCGAGAGCTCACTGGGTGTTATTCCTGTACTTAAGCCGCACTCACAGCCTGCGCTCCTGCCTGATGAGACCTATGAGCAAAGTGTATATGGCAACGTTCTCGAAGCTGATACACACGGTCCTCATGATTTATCGGCCGCATCAGCCGATCACGTTCACGATCATAGCCTGGATTCAAGCCATGAGATCAACCCAGAGGCCGATGGCGGTGCATCTCATAACTCGCAGTGGACAGAGGTGAATGAGACTGCTCAAAGTGACAGGCTCAGTGTGGATGCAGATGCAAATGATACCAAAAAGAGTCTCCCAGAAAATGATGATGCGACTCCTGATGCGCATAATTCAGTTAATAAAAGTTCTGCTGAGACCCATCAGGAAAGCATTGTCAACTTGGATGAAGTGGAGACAAATACATCAACCGATATATCCCATCCCAACTCCGCCCATCAATCTCAGGACATTGATAAGTACTTGGTGTCCTCTGCATCTGCGAATGAATCTGCGAGCGAGTCCTCGACATCTACCGATCATGAAACCTCGTCACAAAATAATGAGCGCGCTGATGAGTCCATGGTAACAGTTGATATTGAGGAGGTCTCTGTTGATTCTTCAGTTATTAGACCCGACTTGAATGACCCAGAAACTCCAACGAAAAATACTCCGCAATCTGCTCCAACCACAGAACAGCCCGCCCTTTCTGTTTTCAAGTCTGCATTCACTTCAACACCTTTTAATCGTATGAGTCCAATTAAGATGATGTCTGCAGCACCTATGCCCAGCCCTCTTGCACATACCCAGCCAAACCAGAGTTCGGTAGCAATACCAAGTCCTCTAGCCGCTTTACCAATTGACCTGGCGCGTCCGTCTTTTGGGAACCAGCAGCAGGACCAGTCCACACAGGCTCGTTTGTACCCTCGACTCCCGAGCTTCCCCAGTTTCCATGATAGTTTGGCCCTTGATCAGAATCAGGAGCGCTTCCGAGAGTCGCTGAGAACACCAGGGAATACAGTAGGAACTGATCCCGCAGAGTCTGATCAAGATCAGTCGATGGAAAGAACAATTTTCCACACTGCTACGGAAGGTGAACAAGACAGGTCTACACCCTCGCCAGTACGCTCCCCTCTCCGAAGCTCAATTATAGGATCATCACCAGTGCGTAACTCGTTTGATGATTTGATTGAGAGGCTGGAGACGCCTGAAGAGAGTATGAACTCAACACCACATTTGTACAGAGACGTAGCTCCGTCTCTATCTCATGACTCACTCCAAGAAAATAACCATGATAAGGCTTTGAATCCTCACCTTGACTCGCAATTGTCTAACCTTGATTTATCGGGGCCAGAACCTCTTGAAATTATCACTACTATGCCAACTCGAAAGCAGCTGATTGATGAATTCAAGAACTATTTACCCTCACCTAGTATTGAGTTCTTGCTACAGGCCAAATCCCAAACAGTACAGGAATGGCAATCGCTCCTAGCAGACGAAGTTGAGCGGCAAATTCTCAAGATTACTGAAGAGGCTGTGGAGCAGGCAGAATACCAGCGCAAGCGGGTTATTCAAGAAATCAAGGCCCAGTACGGGCACTAGTTATTTATTCGCTATAGTTATCGACGGCGTACATTAGCATCTAACAAGTATTTACAAAACACCTCCCAAAAGCCAAGCAGGTGCACTACCACAATGATTCAGGTCGGAAACAGTGGGTGCCACATCCAGATGAAACCATGGATTGGTGAATAGCTTGCCCAAGCACACTATCGCGGAGTTTTCCAAAAATAGTCAAGGTGTTGTAGTAAAAACAAAAAAGTACGGTACAGACAGGATTTGAACCTGCGTGGGCAGAGCCCATCAGATATCTAGAAGTTGTATTCAAGTCTGACTCCTTAACCACTCGGACACTGTACCGATGAAGATTTTTGGAGCAAATTTCGTATTTACATCAAAGCCCGAATTTTTCAAAAATCTCTAGGTACCCGATGCTTTAAGTGACCCATTGCTGTTTGGCAGAAGGATGCATAGCCAGTGCATAAGCGACTGGTGAGACGCACTCTTCGGCAGGGGCAGGAAGATCGTAAGTAGCTATTTTGGGGACGAATTGTAAAGTCCTATATAAACAGAGTAGATTTAAACTTTTGAAAAAAAAAAAAATCTCTAAGGGGAAACTAAAAATAAAACCCGTGTTTTTCCCGCCCTGGTAGTGGTTTTGTGCGGCCAAATTACCCATATTGGGCATTAGAGCTATATAGAAGGGGATGCAGAGCTTATAGTAAGCTTTCATTGTGTTATTAGAGTCATATAGCACCAGTCAAGACTTTTCGCCTAATTGGGTTGTTCTTGATTCATTTGTATATTTGAACTACATGTAAAAAGGTCTAGAACTCCCAAATATCCATTCAAATAACTCATTACATATATAAATGCCCTTTTGGCTCTTTTTCCCTGCACTGCTGTTATGAGTGTTGAAATAGAGATGCAAGAGTATACTACTCTACAATTCAGTCCTATATGATAGCAATCAAGAATTTATGAAGTATATAGTGAGAGTGCTGATATCACACTTACCGTACAGGTAACTGAATCCAGAGTAGGTCCTAAGCATGAAGTGGATTGAACCCGCGCAACACTTGAGATGTTATTCTATCTGAGAATAGCTTTGTGTAGACACGAGATTGTACTTTTTACGCAAGTGTGTGTCCTAAAAATAATAACTTATCATCACCTTAATGGGCCGGTACTATTAGTGTACCAATACTATTCACCCAGAGATTTCCCAGCACGTATCTACTTCGCTGGACCCGAGAACTATCTGTAACTATGTAATATACGTACAGCCCACCGTACAAAGATCTGAAGCAGATATTTACTACCCCGTACCGAAAAGATAAAACCAGTTTGGTGACTGATTCACGCAAACAGTTCTCCGAGCGTTTGAGTATATGAACAAGTCACGCTATTTTTCAGACTAATTTGTATTGTGGGCTGATATACCCACCTCATAGTCAGGTAGATTGCTGTACCTTTCGAGTCAATGCTTGGTTAGCTGAGAGTATCCTGAGGCTTGCATCAATAGTTCTGGTGGGACCTGAGCTATGTACCTATGCTATGGATGGAGTGTTGGCGTAAATCAAGAATATAATACCCTTAAATTTTTCTGCTATAGCTCAACTTCTCTGTTGAGCTACTCAAATGGGGAAACCCACACTAGACGCCTTGTGCAGCAGAATGCAGGGCTCAGCTCATGAGCATACCGTCGGAGCAAAGCCATGGCGAGAGCAGTACAGGTCAAACTCCTCTCCGCATTGGCTATTCTGGTTAAACTTGCATGCAGATCGATCGTACCCAGTGCGTTGAGGTGACTATGCCTCTCCAGCCGGACTGAGACTCCCCACTGTTTCAGGTTTGTGTATTGCAGTTTTAAGCCTCGTCAAGAGGGCAGAGTTATCGATACCAGTGTGGGGGATCGTCGTAAAAAGTTACGCAACCAACCAAGGCAGAAACCTAAAGAAAAATAGGACATAAGTCTATTTAACTATGTACTTAAAGCTCACCAGAAGCCTCAATGGTGACAGTACCATTGGTGCGACCGCTGCTGGAACCGTAAGACTCAATCTTCTTAACAACGTCCATACCGTCGGTGACCTCACCGAAGACGACGTGCTTACCATCGAGCCAGGGGCAGGGGACAGTGGTGATGAAGAACTGAGAGCCGTTGGTGTTGGGACCAGCGTTGGCCATGGAAAGGAGACCAGGGCGGTCGTGCTTCTTGTTGAAGTTCTCATCAGGGAACTTAGCACCGTAGATGGACTTACCACCAGTACCGTTGTGGTTGGTGAAGTCACCACCCTGGAGCATGAACTGGGGGATAACACGGTGGAAAGTAGACTTGGCGTAGCCGAAACCCTTCTCACCGGTGCAGAGAGCACGGAAGTTCTCAGCAGTCTTGGGAACGACATCGTCGTAGAGCTTGAAGGTAATGCGGCCGATGGGCTGGCCGTTAACGGCAGTATCAAAGTAGACAGATTTGGCCATAGTTGAAGCGTAACGTTTGAACATTGGTGTGGGGGGCGGTACCCCTTTTATATATATCTTGATCTGTAGCTGATGTTAGGGTTATGCACCCTCTCGTGCATGAGTTGCTGAACAGGTCTTCAAGACCCTATTCTGATGGTCAAGTGCCTGAAAAATTAATTGAAACCAGCAAAAATCATTCATCGAGGCGCTATCTCTGTACAGGAGCAATGTGGCTTGTTTCCATCCAATCGCCGATCCAGCATGCACCCCGTGCATAAGTTTCCATAGAGTTCCACGGTAAAATTCACTTCGACGAGGTTTCAACTCCAAATATTCAAACTAGTTAAGTTACTCTCAACCCTTCCAGACAGCTTCATCTTGCACCAGCTTTCCTCCCTCACTAAGCATGGACAAGCTCGGCAACCAATTGGCAAACGTATCGCTTTACGACGTGAAAAAGTACGTTCGGCAAGCCCAAAATGCAGTGCTCAACTTCTCTGATATGGAGGCTAAAGTCCGCGAAGCCACCAACAATGAGCCCTGGGGTGCCAGCACATCGGTGATGCAACAAATCGCTCAGGGTACCCACAACTACCAGCAGTTCCATGAGATCATGCCGTTTATTTATCGTCGTTTTACTGAAAAAACAGCCAGTGAGTGGCGCCAAATCTACAAGGCTCTACAGCTGCTCGAGTTTCTCATCAAGAACGGAGCCGAGCGGGTGGTCGACTATGCGCGCAGCCACATGGCTGTAATTGATATGCTACGGAACTTCCATTACGTTGACTCCAAAAACAGAGATCAAGGTATCAATATCCGCAATCGCGCTGGTGAGCTTCTAGACTTGTTGAACAATGTCGAGAAGATCCGCCAAGAACGTAAACGGTCCAAGCAGCTCAATCAGAAAACTGGACTGGCAAGTGCAGTAAGCTCTGAATCACCTAGAGTATCCCGCTACTCCTCCAGAAGCTCCACTGCTAGCGGCGGTCCCAGCTCTAGCAGTCAACCTCAATTCGGCTCCGGCGCCTACTCCCAGCGTGTATACGGTGATGGAGGCTTCAATGGCTCATTCTCCGAACAACGCGTGGATGATGACGACGATTTCGCCGAGTATGAGGTAGCCACTACTACAGGCCCTAGTAGCAGTGCGGCCCCGGCAGCTGCCGCTTCTGCTCCTGCTGCAGCCCCAGTCCAAGAGGACGATGATGAATTTGACGACTTCCAGAGCGCCCCCAGTGCACCTAGCGCACCCGCTGCTACCAATGCCTCTATTTTGGATTTGTTCGGTGCCTCTACTACTACCACCACCACCACCGCTGCACCAACTTCAAACCTCTCGAGCTTTAGCCAGCCCTCGCACTCATCTGCTTTTAGCGCGGGCCCTTCTGCATCAGCAGCTGCTTCTACTTCTACGTCCACGCCCGCACCTGCGCCGGCGCCTACGCCTGCCAAGGACGCTTTTGGATCTTTGTGGGAAACCAGTAAGAGCGCTGTTCCCAAGCCCAAGGCTCCGGCTCAGCCAACAGCAGCAGCTTCAGTCCCTGCTCCAGCAGTATCTTCTACATCCTCTTCGAGCAATGCCAAGTCTGCTCCTCCTCCAGCCGAAGTGGACGATTTGCTCATGTTCTAAATGTATCATATTTCAAAACGTAACTACAAACTTATAAATAATATATCAATCATCGCGATTGGGCCCCAAGCAACTTCCACGACGGACTGGAGATGATTTCATGTGCTGTAAAACCGCATCGCGATGTGGGATTTTCTCTGGGGCTGGGTGCTCCCTACCAGTCTGCTGGGCTACGTCCAGAGGTGGCTTAGAGCTCGCTTTCGACATAGCGTAATCTCCGCTATCAAAATAACGGCGACGTGAGAGTTGTTGCTTTAAAATATCAGCACGTGTAGGGATTTTCGTCTGAATCTCGTTCTCCATTGATATGGCTACGTGAAGGTAATGGGATTGCCATCACGAGGGGTTGTATCCCCTCCGCTTAGTCATCTATCGTGCCACAACAGCACGTGCAGCTCAATATTGTCGATTACTAGGCGTTTTTTTTTTAGCGCCACCGCCCCTTCTCACCCCTACTTAAATCTGTAAACGACTTGTCAGAGCTTACGTTATAATGGGATCGGCAGCTTCAAAACAGAGAGTATATAACCAAACAAAACAAGCGGTGGCACATGCCCCACTAGTCAAGCCAAACCGTCAGCCCAACACACACCGCCCTGAGCCATCTAAAACTGAACATTTAAGACCTGATGGTCACGATCCTCAGGAAGTTGAGGGTGGTGATTCAAGACTTCTCGAACACCTACGTCGCATAAAGCCTGTCGAATTGAAGACACAGCAAGACTCGTATCAGCCAGCATCAAGTGATAACATGTCTAGTATGCTCAAAGCTAGACAACATTATGAACAGGTCGATCCTGTCACAGCGAATAAAACGTCTGGTAAGACCCTTCTTCCTGGCCAAACTATCACAGCAATTGTTCGAATGATGCAGCGAGGCGAGCCTAGTGAGCAAATTGTTCAGACCTTCCAAATTGATCCCCAGGTTCTCGAGAAGCTCAAGATTTTGACAATTCCTGTGGCCCCTGGGCCTCAGGGAGGTGTAGGCATAAGAAGGTCACGCTAATCAGAAAAATTTATAAGCATGCACACTCAAGTGCTCAAAGTAGACTCACTTAAAATCACATTTGATGGGATAAATACCCAAGTAAAATGCGCTAAAACCCTACAAGCACTTAAGACTGCTGCCCAAGCTCTCCAGTCTAATCAGCCGGTGGCCTTCCCAACAGAAACGGTTTATGGACTAGGAGGTAACTGTCAAAGTGATGAAGCAGTTAGACGTATCTACGCGGCGAAAAATAGACCTGCAGATAACCCACTTATCATTCATGTTGCATCGCAAAAACAAATCACTGAAACACTAGGAGCTCAGGTGCCCAAAATTTACCACAAGCTGATTGAGAAGTTTTGGCCTGGGCCACTCACGATTTTGTTGCCATTGCCCTCACCAACTACCATTTCAGACGTCTGCACCCTAGGACAAACCACTTTTGGCTGTAGACTGCCTAGTAACCCTGTAGCACGCGCGCTCATTGATATCTCAGGGCTACCACTAGCAGCTCCGTCTGCAAACGCAAGCACGAGACCAAGCTGTACAACTGCACAGCACACTTTTGAAGATCTAAATGGTCGTATACCCTTAATCCTTGATGGTGGAGCGGCAGACGTGGGTGTTGAATCCACTGTCATTGATGGCCTCGTGAGTCCTCCACAGATCCTTCGCCCTGGTGGCGTCAGTATCGAGCAAATCAGGGAGTTTGGAGGCTCAGAATGGGAAAATGTTATCGTTGCTCGTCCAAATGTCGATGCACATGAGAAAGTTCGCACACCTGGCATGAAATACAGGCACTACAGTCCTAACGCTAAAGTGGTGGCCTTTATGCCTGGCACCCAAGAGTTGGTGTCAGAGTACGTGAATGGTTTCACAGGTAAAATAGCTCTGCTCAGATCACTAACGTGGCCTAAGTCTTTAGTTCCAGGAGCAATTGACCTACCACTGGGCACTACTCCTGCCGAAGTCTCACATAACCTTTTCACACAATTCCGTGCTGCAGATGCGTCGGGAGCCGATATTATATTAATAGAGGGTATTCCACTGGAGGATGAAGGACTTGCAGTTATGAACCGCATCAACAAAGCTGCTTCACAAGTAGTAGGCGCCTAAAAATGGCCTGTATATAAATGATTCTCTTGGAGTAAAAGGTAAATGTATTAATGTGTATATGCATGCTAGACAATAGTAGCAGAGCGATCAACCCGCATACGCTTTTGCTTGGCTTGGTACTTGAAGATCTCGTCAACCCACCAAACGGAGCTTGAGAGAACTACCAAGAACAAAAGGTCTCTAAGACTAAGTGCTTCTGTCTGGAAAACATTTTGCAATGGTGCAAAATAAATAACCAGTAGTTGTCCCAGCAGTGAAAGTCCCACAGAGATGTTGAACATTTTGTTAGTGAAGAACCCAAGGTCAAATATAGACCTCTCAGCTGATCTGCTGGTTAGGGCATTAAATAAATCGAAGAATACAAAGCATGTGAAAGACATTGTGGTGTCACGGGCACTCACAACGTTATCGCTCATTTCACGTACATAGGTAAACATGGTACCAGCCATAATCATGAGACCACGGATACCAACTTTTTTCAGCAATGTTCTAGTCAAAACAGGGTCAGAACGCTTGCGAGGGGGCTTTGCCATTACTTCTGGGCTTACAGGCTCAACACCAAGTGACTGGGCAGGAGGTCCATCCATCAAAATGTTGATCCACAAGATTTGCATGGCATTAAGAGGATTGGGAAAGCCAAAGAGTGTCGAAATAGCAATTAGTAGTAAGGCAGCAACAGAAGTAGAAAGTTGGAAAGACAAAAAGCTTTTGATATTGGCAAAGATGGATTTTCCTTGGTTAATGGCATGGAGAATAGTGGTAAAGTCGTCGTTAACAAGAATCATGTCACTCGCTTCCTTTGCAACATCTGTTCCACTTCCCATTGAGATACCAATATCAGCGAGCTTGAGAGCCGGTGCATCGTTGACACCGTCACCAGTCATGGCGACAACATGTCCTTGGAGTTGGAGCGCTTCTACAATCTTGACTTTGAGCTCAGGAGAGGTACGTGCAAAAATTACAACGTTCTGGCAAGCATCACGGAGTTGTTGCGGGTTCAAAGCCTCGAGAGTAGTGCCGTTCATAATGAAATTATCAGAGTGAGCAGCTGGCAAGGGGATTCCGACTTCACGGGCTGCGCTAGCGGCAGTTAGTTCGTTATCTCCGGTGATCATGATAACTTTGACTCCTGATGAGATGAGCTTTCTGACAGAGTCTTTGACACCAGGACGAGGCGGGTCACTCATACCAACGAATCCAGCAAAGACCAAGTCCTTGGGGTCCTGAATATTGGAGTCTTTCGGCTTGTAGGCAATAGCAATGATACGCATGCCACTGGCAGCAGCATTGTCACTATTTTCAGTGATGTGCGCACGTACCTTGTCGTCAAGTTTTTCGGGGGTTCCGCGGTCATTTGTGTATTGAGTGCACATAGGCAACACACGCTCAATAGCACCCTTGATGTAAACCCAGTTCTCACCGGCAGTGTTCTTAATATGAGTGCCCATCCACTTGCGGTTCGAACTAAAGGGAACATCCTCAACAGATTGCACGTTCTTGCGGGTATCCTCGAGGCCGAAACGTGACAACACGGTCATGAGCGCAATGTCGACAGGATTACCGAGTATGTTTCCATTTTCACCATAAGAAGAAGTGTTGCACAGATTGCCTGCTGTCAAAAGCATTCCGACCGCGGGACTAGGACTCATGTCACCATGCAAGTCGATTGCTGGCTGGTTGGGGACGTAAATTCTAGATGAAGTGAGTTTGTTGAGCGTAAGAGTACCAGTTTTGTCCGAACAAACAACATCAACACAGCCTAAAGTTTCAACAGAAGGCAGACGGCGTACGATTGCATTATTACGGGCCATGTGCAGGACACCCAGTGCCAAAGTGACAGTGACGATAATAGGAAGACCCTCTGGAATTGCAGCAACAGCGAGAGAGACACCAATTTGGAACATTTCAAGTAAAGAACGGCCTTGGAAAATTCCAATCAAGCAGATTACACCAATCACGCCAAAGCTGATTTTACTGAGATCAGTACCGAGTTTGGCCATAGACTGTTGAAGAGGAGTCTTGGGCTTATCGATCTCAGACATCATATAGAAAATAGTACCAAACTCAGTATCACGATTGGTACCGATAACGATACCTTCACCGTGACCATGAGTTACCAGTGTACCCATATGAGCGATACAGGTGCGCTCTGCCACAGGAACGTCACCGAGGCCATGGTTCTGAACCGCATCAGTATGCTTCTCCACATCATGGGTCTCACCAGTGAGACTTGACTCATCGATTGTGAGCTGAGATGCCTTGGTGATACGGACATCTGCAGGGATACGGTCACCGACGCTAAACTTGACGAGATCACCTGGTACAAGAACAGAGGCGAGCTGTGTGCTTTCTTTTCCGAAACGTAGGAGGTGGCACTGAGGAGGAACCAAATTGTTGAGCGCCTTCAGACTTTGTTCACTACGATATTCCTGAACAAACCCGACGGTAACGACAAAAATAATGGCTGCAAGAATGGAAAAGGCATCATGGCGATTTCCCAAGAGAAAACTAATAACTGCAGAAACTATCAGCATTAGAACAAGTGGGTCTTCATAAAACGTCCCAAGAAATTTGAGAGCCATATTTTCATCTTCCTCGGTCTCAAGAACGTTGGCGCCGTGAACACTCCGACGATATGCCAAATCCTTGGCATCTTCTAGACCTTCATCGATGTTTGTGTGCAACTTTCCCGCAGCTTCATCGACTGAAAGCTTGCAGAACGCCGCGCCAGAGGTCATACGTGGTAGTGATTAGTGAGCGTGATCTGTGCTGTGTCCTCGGGGTGGTGCTCGGGAGCTTGTGCGTTTCCTATATTTGTTGGAATAGATCAGTGAACTGACCGTTCGGCTGAGGGAATTTTTTACATTCTACTCTCTGTGCTCGGGCTCATCGATGTAGCAATTTCAATTAGGCGAAAAAAATCATTTATGAGTTTGTTCAACACTAATATATCGCCAGAGTCAAGTGTACCCTTCATTCTTCAGAAAATCCGCTTGCGATTTTTCTGGTGCCGTTCTCGCTTCAATGTAAGCTCTATCGTTGAGCTAGTTCACCTGCTAGGAGCCCAATGCGAGTATGCAGTAAGCGCATAAACGAGATTTTAACCCCTGTACGGCGGTTAAGCGTCATCCGTTGACTATCGGGTAACACTCTAGCTAAAAGTTGTAGTTGAGTCGGATAAGCTGTCAAAGCTATTTGTTTTCTCAAGTTTTTCACGCAAAAATCCTGATCTTATGGGTTAATTAACACTTGGTAGAAATATGGCATTTAATAAAGTGAGCAAATCACTAGCCGTTCAAACGCATAATGACGTGTAAACGCTTATGCGAATCAAGCCTGGCTGCCGTATAGGAGTCACTTGTATCGGTTTGATATTGTCACTGAACAATTAAGCCTCGATGCGGGCTATAGATGGTAGCACTTGGCTCATTTATGCAGATGTTTGATCGCCATCCAGTGTTTGATCAACACTGGTTCCTGCCGTGATCATGCAAGAAACCATAGTGTAACTGCTCTTCAGCCACGCACTCCCTCTTGGCACTCTTCCCGACAGAGTTTTGTTGTCTTTCAGCGTCATAGCGTCATTCAAGTCATCGACCTATCCGGGTTGGCTTGCGTACGCTAGCTATAAATAGAACTACATAGATTTGCACGGCGGGCCCACACCTGGCACGCTGCTGCTAGCTACCCCTAAAAACAACCCCATCTTGCATAATATTTTTACGCTTAAATTATTTGATCAGCGGATATTTAGCCAGATTTTTAGGGGGATGAGTGGCAAACAACGGCCCTCAATTTCTAAAAAAAGCATATCAACTCTAGCGATTTGTGAGACTCGTATTTCTATTTAATTGAGCCCTTTGTTAATGCTTCTTCCCCCTTTGTTGGTTACGCCAAAATACAGACGCATGTTTCACCTTTGAAGCACCCCTAAACCAGAAGGTGCGCGGGTGGTCCTCTGTTCGACATTTATGAACGCACAGGGCTGAAAATCTCGCAAAGAGCAAACGTTGGTCTTATCTTCTATAATCTTCTTTCTAACCGAACAGTCTACAGTGCACACAGTTTTACTTCTGTGACACTACTATTTTATTCTGAGTGACGATACACACGTGTCTATGTGAAATTTACCTCTAAGGTAGCATTGCCGAACACAAATAAAGGGATAAGATGCAGATAGGTGACGCTATCAGCCTCTACTTGTTTCAAGATGTCTCAACGACATTCAACCAGTCCAGGCCAAAACCCACCAAGCCTGGATCGTACCTTGTGATCTTTGCATTAGTGTCTCGCAGTATGTCTCACCCCGCCCCACAGTCTATCAAACTGTTTGTGTATAAAGCTTGTGTTCTCTAGTGACATTTATATGGTATGGTTGATATATTTCATCGTTCGATACGTGAAAATGCGTGACGGTGCGTCTTTGATCACTTTTTATGCAATTACGACTTATTAATTTGCCCCCACATAACTTTTTCAATCAGTATATATACCTAGCAGAGGTCATCGATATAGAAATTATGGGTAGCTCAGCATTCTTGCTATAGTAGTGGTATGTGGAGGGATGTCAGACATTCAGAGTGCCTTCTGGTACTGTTTTCCTAATTGTGTGGATCTTTCAGTGGTCAAAATCTTTGACACCAAAATTCAGAGAACAGTAGAGATTGCACGCTGTGGTCATTGACCTCCCTCTACATACTACCAACCTTCCTGTTTGTCAAGAAATGTGAGGTATAGCCCTGCTGAATGGTTTACTCAATGTCTAAACTCACAAAAGTAGTGTGCGCTTCTACTTTTTCTGGCATTCCATACGAGCTTATATGGGAGATTCACTGTTTACGCCTTCTAGTAGAGTCCCTGACAGTTGGATTTCCTATATTCATAATGTATGGAATAGCGCTAGAGGTAAGTATTTTTACATGTAGGTGGAAATGCCTTGGAGGCTCTCGCATGATGGATCAGGGGTCCACTAAAGCATGCAAGGGGTGCAGAAGGTGGTCCCTTCACTGTTGTCACCTAAATCTGATGGAAAATTTTATCGATATATTAAGAATCTACGAGTTTTTCCATGTCAGCTCAATGTAATATGTTTATCTCGCATTAGCGTAGTTGGACCTTTTTATGTATCGGAACCCTTATGTACCCGAGCCGACGAATGTTGGGAGTATTATGCCACGGTAGCTAAGCTTGTGCATAAGCGGGCATGTACTCGGTACTCGAAAACCACAGTGATGAGTACCTAAGCGTATAAAATCCACGTAGGTACCCTTCAGGTCTATAAAAATTGAATGTAACGAGCTTTAATTGAACAATAATTGTACAGTGTCAGCCGCAGTTTCACTAATACACCCACTTTTCAGAACAAATATGTCTAGGAATGCTTCAAATTTGCTAAATGAATCACGGTTTGTATTATCCATCACTCCTCACCAGGTGTCTACATTGTTACCGAGCTTATAAATGTTGACGGTTACCAATTCCGTGCCGGGGCTGGTAGCGCATCGGGCGATTTCGATTACCAACCCGGCGTCCGACAATCATACATTCGGGGTTATCAGGGCAAAGATCACTGGAATCGATGATTTATTCACAAAATGATGCGGTTTTCATCGGGTTTATATCAAATTCTTTCGTTGTTGGCAAGCTAATTGCCTAACTGGTATATTTCGCAAAATTGGGAGAATGCTGCAGCTCGCATACAGGGCAAGCATAAAAACAGGTGAGGTGCATATAACTAAACAGCATCTCCCAAAAGAATTCAGTCAACCAGCTCCTACCATGAACAGAACGTTATCACGCGAGAGTTCAGGAAATGCATTGAATAACGATAGTTATGAGAATGAAGAGATCCACCATTTGCGCAGAGCGAAGACAGAGCATGATGAGTACGAGGGTACAACTGGCCGGGAGCTCTCCAGGGTCCCTACAAGTATCCAAGATGATGTTTTGCAAAGAGTGCTGTCTGGTAAAGCACCGAGCTTCGCCGATTCACTCCCAGAGATGGGAGAAGGCAAGCCATACCCACCAGCCCTACCAGAAGACCGTCAAGCATACAGAGTAGAGTTCACAGGCCCCAATGACCCCCGTGCTCCACCAAATTGGCCCATGAGACGCAGAGTTCCCATGGCTGCAGCACTCGCATTCGTTACAATGAATGCTGCCTTTGCATCAGCCATTTATGGCGCAATGACCGCCGAAGTTAAACAGGTTTTCCACGTCGGAACAGCCGTTGCTGAATTGGGTGTTTCGCTTTTTGTTTTTGGATTCGCCGCTGGTCCTTGCATCTGGGGTCCCATGTCAGAATACTACGGTCGTAAAGTGCCACTGGTATTGTCCTGTCTACTGCTTGTTTGCTTTTCGTTTGCTGCAGCTACAGCAAAAGACTTCCAGACCCTAGTTATCACACGTTTCTTTGGTGGTGTCACTGGCTCTGCACCTTTATCTATTGTACCGGGTATTTTCGCTGATATGTTTGACAGTCATACAAGAGGTACTGCAGCAGCTATATTCTCCCTCTGTGTATCTGGAGGTCCTATGCTTGCACCTGTAGTAGGCTCATTTATCGCATACTCTTATCTGGGATGGCGCTGGTGCATGTATATCTCTGGTATCATGAGCTCTTTATCCCTTGTACTGGTTATCTTCTTCTATGAGGAGACTTACCATCCTATTATCCTGGCCAAAAAGGCTAAAGAGTTGCGCGAGCGTACTGGCAACTGGGGTATTTTCGCCAAGCACGAAACTTTGTCTCTTGACTTCAAACAGATGGTCAAGCAGGCAGTTTGCCGTCCGATTGTAATGCTTGTTCAGGAACCAATTCTGCTGCTTTTGAGTATCTATGGTGGTTTCGTGTACGGATTATTGTACATGAGTCTGTCTGCTTTGCCTCTTATGTTCAGGGAAAAGTATGGCTGGAACAGTGGTGTTGTCGGCCTCCCGTACCTTAGTTTGCTCATCGGATGCTCCGTTGCAACTCTTGCCCTTATTTTCATTTTCGAGCCTCGTTATATTAAAGCTCTCGAAAGAACTGGCCTTCCGACAGTTCCTGAGGAGCGTCTGACTATGATGATGGTAGCGGCACCAGTCTTTTCCATTGGTATTTTCTGGATGTTTTGGACAGGTGCATACCCCAAAACTGAGGAACATCCCAACGGTTGTCACTTTATGGTCCCCATTGTCGGAGGCGCTTTGTTTGGCTTTGGTTTCTTGGGCATCTTCATGCCAATGATTAATTATGTGCTTGACTCCTATTTAATGCTGGCTGCCTCTGGTATGGCCGCCAACACATTCACACGTTCAGCTATGGGTGCAGCGTTCCCGCTCTTTGCTACACAGATGTTCCAGAATCTTGGTATTCAGTGGGCAGGTACACTAGTAGGATGTCTGAGTGTCTTGTTACTACCTATCCCTTTCCTTTTCTACAAGTACGGTGAGGCAATTCGCCGGAAATCGAAGTATGCTGTAGTAATCGAGAAGGATACCGAGGAAGCTGAAGAGGAAGAATACAAGGAAAGAGAGCTAGCGGCCTCTGCTACATCCTCAAGAAACCACGCTTGATTATCCAACTTTTATAGATGCGCCATCTTTTGTTTGATAGATTTTAATTTAAATAATACCATATGATACATGCATTTAGGTCATTTAGCCTTCGCCTAACGTTCTTTGAAAAATATTATGAAAGCTAGCTATCCAGCATAGACAATCACGTTGACTGGATGATACCACAGAGTGATCCTAGAGATTGCTGATTGCATTGTGTGATTCAAAAGAGGAACAATGCATCTAACCTAGTTGTCGCGTGAGGTCGTGCCAGGGCCGTGTATTACCTCTGCTTGCAGAGTGCCACCTTGTTGTGTACTAGCTTTTCATAGTCTATGGTGAATTGAGTATTCATTCAATCTTGAAACAATTTTTAACGTGCCTAGAGCCTTGAATATTTTGGAAAACCTATTTCTTTGCTACAGCCAGTTAGGTCAGATTTTGCCTTTTCCAAACAAAGTAAAAGAGGGATTAACTTCAGGGATTCGTTGTTTTGATTAGTGGATATTGCTGCTCCTTCTCACTGGAACTCTCAAACATTACGCTGATTTTGCCAGGTTGTATACAGGTCTGAATTTTCCATTAATTTGACTATTGTGACATTACAAGATATATTGGTATTACCGCTCTAATAAGTTGCTTTGGAACTGGATAGCTTATCCTTCAGGTAGCTTAATCTCTGCGGATGCGGTGACGATCTGGAACAATCATTTATCTCGTGCTCAACATGCTCCCACAGCAAACTATCTATCAAATTCCTGGTGTGCAAAAAGAATAGCCCGACGCGGGGGTCGAACCCGCAACCTTATGATGACTATCACCGTGTGAACGTATTAAGAGTCATACGCTCTGCCGATTGAGCTAGCCAGGCAGCTGATGCACAAAAAATTGAAAATTTCTGCGATTACGTAAGCGCGCTTTTTTTTTTTTTTCCAAGTTATGACTACCTAGTTTATATAGAGCTTTCTAATATCGCTCCCTTGACAGCCACAAGGTCACGTGAGACCACGAACATCGCACCGAAGTGCGAATAGAGCCATCCCTGGACGGGACGGGAGATGCCCGAAGGCGGAATGCCCGAAGGCGGAGTGCCCGAAGGCAAGGGGGCTTGAAGCCCGAGCCACTCTATGGTGGGAATCCGCCAAAACCCGGCGGACGAGGGACGGCAGGAGGGCTGGTCACCCGGGGGATTCGAACCATCGAACCATCCGGAGTGATTAGTAAGCCGCCGATTTTTGACTCTTGTTGTTGATATCTTTTAGTTACTTACAGGTCAATAGACCTGCGCGCACCTAATTGCGCTTCTACATTGCTAAATCTAAGTAGACTTAGGCAGCTCGAGGTCTGCTTGTCAGAA